>VZTL01039480.1:53983-105652 GCA_013400535.1 Scopus umbretta
TAAATGATGGAGAGTGGCTTGGCAAGGTCCTCTGCCAGCTCCCTCAGCACTCTTGGGTGGATCCCATCCGGCCTCATAGACTTATGAGGATGTAATGGTGAATGCTTGAACTACTAACTTATACCTCAGGTCTCCTGCAGGTGCTGTGCTTCCTAGTCCTGTCTGCCTGTACATAGGATAGCCACTTCAGCAGCACACACTGTGCAACCTTTCCATGGTTGCTACTCCCTTCTAGACCCTCCCCTCTGCCTTGTCACTGCCAAAACTTCCCTTCCATTAATGCTCCTACTAAGCTGCCTACACACACCACCTGCATGCAGGAGACTTCCTAGCACAGAGGAGCTGCCTGTGAGTGCAAGGATATCCCTTTGCTAGTTCACTTGGGAAAGGATTGACATGAGGCTGAAAGAGTGAAAATGAGACAGGAATATTAGCGACTGTCACCCTGACTGGACTGGAGGCTCTGTTGTAAGAGCAAAGTGGGTAGAGGTGATGGGAGAAGTCAGAGCCATGCTTGCAACTAGCAGGGACTGATTCTGTCCTCTGAAAGGACTATTCCATGTAGTAATGGGCCCCAGGAGAAGGGGTGGAAGCTTTAATGCTGCCTTGTATTCAAGTCTGCTTGGCTTAATGTGAAAGAGCAGAAGGTAAAACGTCAGGATTGATGACTTAGCTTCTGCTTTTTATTCCTGCTCAATAAAGCCTCCATCTCAGAAGCCCATAAATGTTTACTTTACTATTGCTTTTTAAGTCAAACAGCAGCAGCAGCAGCATAGGGGTCCCTAAGCAGAAAGGACCTCACTAGTTTCTTCATGGAAGTAAGTAAGTTGCAAAAGCTTGGGTGCTGACAGGTTTCAAGTCAGCCTATTTCTGACCTACTTCCTGCATTTCTGATGTGCATCCTAGTTCAGATCTCAGTCTTGTCCCTACCCCGTCCTAGCATTGGCTGGTTGGAGCAGTGGCTGGAGCACCAGGCGGGACTCAAGCTGGGCAGGCATACTCTTACTGCGCGGCCATCACAGCACGGAGGAGAATAAACATGAATGATAGCTCTCACCTAGGATGTGCCATCCTGGCCAAGTGCGCTACAGCAGGAAGAACTATTGCAAGACACAAAATGAAGGTTTGGTAGGAAAGGCATGAAGGCTGGCAGCTGTCCGATAACAAGATGCTGTTTCTGGCATTGCTAGCTTTCTGTTTCATCATATATTTCAGCTGCCACAAGACTGTCTTTAATGCCCTGTCTCATCATGTTGAAAAATTGTTATAATCTCAATCTCTATTTAATAAAATAATTGCAAAGGAAAACTGTGAATATCTATACCCCTTATTGCCAATAAAATACCCCCAATATCTTTAATATTATAATACTATGTTTTTTTTCAGTTTGCACTATGAATCTTAAGTCTTGATTCATAGTACTTGTTAGGAAGATGCTTTATTAGTGGGTTGATCATTTCTAGGCTGATGATAATGAGTTAATTCAAGGATGTCTGAGCAGAAAGTATGCTGCCAGTAGATATCAAAAACACGCACAAAACATTTGGGACAGTGATTCATGTCCCGTGACTTGGGTAGCAAATAAAGAGCTGTTTCTTAGAAGCACTCCTGGGTGTTGGGGTCCCAGGCTCCATTCCCCACATCCATGGCATGCAGCTGGCTAATAAGCACCATCTCCACGTTTGCATGTAGTGGCCACGGATCCCTTGCTCAGCTACCAGAACTGTACTGGAGATGTCAGGCAAAAATTTACGTGTGCAGGTTTGTGTTTTCTCATCTCTAGCAGCTTTGCCAGATGTTCAAGAAAAGCCTGACTCTTTGTTTTTTTGTTTTTTCCCCCGCCCTTTCTCTCTCTCCCTCAGGATTATACCCGAGTGGTGAGTCCAATCATTGATGTTATCAGCCTGGATAATTTTGCCTACCTGGCAGCATCAGCAGATCTGAGGGGAGGTGGGTGTAATGAATGGCTTATGTAAGTTAGGCCAGAGGGATGGTGCATGAAAAATAATTGATGTTCTCTTCAGCTTTCTAAGAAAACAGTGATGATCTTTCCTGATGGATTCTCTGTCCTCTTTTTCCTGCAACTTGCAAAGTCAGATCTTTTGCAGAGTCAAAACAAAACCCGACTAGTGTTTTCCTCTTGAGCTTGCATCACTGTCAGAACATTTTGCAGTTTCAGGGCTTGGTTAACTGATTAAATGTATCACCATACCCTCCCTATGCTACATGTATACTGGAGTCTGACAGGCACTTCCAGTTGCTGCTCCTACCTGCCAGGCTATCTCATGGCATCTTCTGAAAAGCATTTTCACCTCTCTCCTGGCAGCTGAACCCCTTTGCAGTTGTTCCTGTGGTCAGGAACAGCGCCTGGTGCTCTTCTCCCTCTTCTATGGCTGGGGTTTGCTGCCACACTGCTTGCTTGCCAAAGGCTACTCGTTCTGTGGCTACCCTTAACAATGGTATAATGTTAGTGTCTGTGCTGTGCTCAGCTATCCACCACAGGCCAACTGTAAATAAATGGTAGTCCTGAAAAGATGGTGGTTACAATGATCTTCAGGCCTTTGTTCCAGAATGCATCACATCCCACAAAGTCCTTTGATTAAAGCCTCTTTTGGCAGACAGGGAAATGTAAGGCAGACTGGCCAAAATGCAATTACATCTCACACTGACAACACTGTCCTGAAGATACGGAGTGGAACTAAGCAGAGATCTGTAATGGTAAGGGATGATGATGCCGAGACAGAAGCTGGTGACTTCTTAGCTACATTAGGATAGACTTGCCATTTTGGGTAGACCATGAGGGAGGTCAGGGAAGGAAAGCAGAGACACAGCCTATGATGAAAAGGTGGAGACTATCACTGAAGCTAGTAGGAAAACAGTAACAAAACCTATTTGATGTGGTTTTTTTTCTTCTCAGGGTTTGACTGGAGCCTTCACTTTAAGTGGGAACAGATTCCCGTAGAGCAGAAGATGTCCAGAACAGACCCAACTCAGTCTATAAGGTAGCTGTCTCTGATGGACTGTGTACAGTCCTCCAAATGCTTTTACTAAGCCTTCACTTGTATGGCAAGGAGTGCCCAGGGACTGCCTTGCCGAGGATGAAATGCCAGAGTGTTCACTTGATGATGATGATGAACTCTTCATGTTATTTTCTGAATTCATTGAGTTCTGTACCGTAATTCTGAGAGTGTTACTCCCTGAATATTGTAAGAATAGCAATTTATACTATCATAGGCTTGTGGGCATGCCACCTCTACAAGCCACCTCTTCTTCCATATGTTTGTTTTTTGTGGTCTCAGTCAATACTCTGAATGTCTCAGAAATCCTTTTGGGGGTTTTTAATTACCTCCATCTTCCAGGTGAAGAATTAAGGAGTGAAGCAGCTAAACAGTCACCCAGGAAGTGTAAAGCAGACCTGGAAACTGAATCTTGCCTAGTAATTTGGGCACAGAATTATCCTCCCCTCCTAAATATGCATGTCCATAAACAAAACAGACTGTTGGCTGGAACAGTTACTGCCAGCCTTGCTGCTGTGTACATGGCTCTGAGGAATGTAGAATATAACAAATTCTGATATAAAAAGTCACAATACTTGTCTGTATAGGCAGACAGGTCTCTGTAACATAAAAGTATCATTCAGTTCCTCTGTGTAATTTGTGAGCTTCTGTTTTCTACTCCAGAAGCAACCAGCTTGCTAACAGCAGAGCAGTGCATTCTGCAAAGTCTCTCACACTGTGTCTACTTGGTGAACACAGTCATCAGGTAGTGCCCCTGTCATTCCTTCACACTCTGCATATTTGTATAAATGCAAAAGACAGAATTACTCATGTGGTGCTTGCAGGACCATCTAACAAAGGCAAGAGGATAATCTAGTAAGGGTGATCTCAGAAGCCTGCTGCAGGTTCATGTCCCAGCTCTATTATTTTTCTCTTTTAAATGAAATACAATTTATAAGGCCTGGACAAATTGGTCCCCCTCTAAAATTAAGATGGTGGTGCTACATATACGTGTGATTATTCTGTGGGGGCTTGTGTTTTCTTTTCCAGAACGCCTGTCATAGCAGGAGGCATTTTTGTGATCGACAAGTCCTGGTTTAACCACCTAGGAAAATATGATACTCAAATGGACATCTGGGGAGGAGAAAATTTTGGTAAGTTTAGGGTGTTTCAGGGGAATGACACACTAATGCAGAACCACTTCCCAGTCTTCGTCACCTACCAGAACCCTCCTTTTAAGAGAACTGATCTGCATGTTGATGTAAGGCTAGGGACATGGTCAGCTAATCCCCACGTCAGCCCCATGTCAGTCACAATTGTATAGCTGTCAGCTTTGTGCAAAGTAAACGGATGCTTTTTGTGATCAGGGCTATCGCTCTCTCTTACAGGCATATGCACTATTATACAGGTGCTTCCACAGTACAAATTAGAAAGAGGAACCTCCTGTTATTCAAACTGTTGCTTGGTTTTAGAGAATATTCCCCCAGTCCCTCACATGACAGTCTGTGTTGCCCCAGCTCTGAAGCGAACAGTCACTCCTACACTCTCTTCTTATACCTGTTCCTTGTTCCCAGATATGGCTGAGTGGCTTTCCCTGCTTGATAAGTCAGAAGGATGTTTTTCCTAATTAAACAAGCCTCTTTGTAAGTGGAATTTGGGTACAAATAGATTCAGAATGCAAACATTTAGAAGCGGACTAGGGCATCACAAACATCTGAGGAATTCAGACACCCAGGGTAATCTATCCATTCAAGTGCTGTTATCTTATAGGCTGTGGTGCTGAAACCCATCTCTTTGCAGTTAATGGTGGCACAGATATTGCAAGCATCTCTCTTTGCCCCATGTGAAGGGATACTGCAACGTCACCAGGTGTTAGTGACAAAAGGAAGAAGAGCACTGAAAAGAGCTTCACCCGAGACTTCAAGTATTTGTGGCATTCATTTAGAAATGATGCAGGTAGAGCTGAAGAGATGAAAGCCTTACTCTGTTCTGCAGTCAACTTAACTAGACTTCTCTGTAGCTAACACTGCCAAAAGAATTATTCTGTTTCTGCAGTTTCCATAAATGTCACAGATTTGTAAATAAATCCCTTTAAAGAAGAATTTTTATGGTGTTTTCTAGCACCTGGAGGACCAATTAGAAAGAAAGAGAGTCAGGAAGAGGCAACTTTTGTTTCTCTGAACACAGCTGGGAGAGCTGCCTCTTTCTGAAATGCACTCTGAAACCAGGAAGTAATATTTTTGGCTGATAACAGAATATCAAGGTACCATTTTTTTAAAACAAAGTATCTAATAATGAGTGCTTGTGTTCTCTGTTTTTTGAGGTCTTGCTTCAGTTTTATGATATTAAAAAATGATATTAAATGGGGCTTGCATTGGGACCTCAGCAGTGCTAGTAGCATCAGCTTAGCATTGTAGGCAGAAGTAACAGGCAGCCTTTACCTAGGCATGAGGATCCCCTCTCCTGTGTTCCTCAGACTCTTCCTCATAGCCAAACTCAGCTTCTTGCTGTCACTAGCCCTGTTACAGTTGCAGAGCCAGCCACTTGGCCATCCTGTCAGCCTCTGAGCTGCAACTGTGTAAAAGCTGTAAACCCCAAAGATGGAGAAAGAATCTTTCTTTAGGCTGTCAGTTGTCTGCCTCTGCCCACCTGGGAGCCCAGTGGTGTTGTCTGGTGTGTATGTCAGTAGCTTGATGCTAAGCAGAGCTCTCTGCCATAAGTGGCAGTAAATTACCTGCACACCCGTAGCCCTTCTTGCACGATCAAAACTCCACAGAACTGCTTCATTCTTCAGATTGCTCTTGTAAAGCCTGGCATTGGCTGGGCCAGGCTATGTGGGACTGGGCCAGGTGTACAGGGCTTGCCAGTTTTGCCTTGTGTGGTTTCCCTGTAAATTCATTGTCTCCCATCACTTGTCTCTTATCCTGCACCTCCACTCTTCACTTAAGAGGGCAAAGCTAAGTGCACAACGCTCTATTTAATGAGGCCTGTCCCTGAGCTGCATTGCCACACCACCACTGTGATGATGGTCATGGGAAGGTATTCTAAAACCAAAATAGACTTCTTTTCTTTTTTGAAGCTAACTTTTGTTCTGCTCTTCAGCACAATGTGAAGCAACAAATCAGCTAGTGGCTTCTACAGTGAGCCTGTTGCTGTTGCGTGGCAGAAGGGTAGAAACCAACCTGTATTTGACCACAGAAAGTATTACTTTTCCTTGAAGTATTCAGAATGGCTAATTTACCCTCTTTTAAAAAAAGTTTTCCTTACTTAATTGAAAATTAGGTTTTGTGATCTGAAACACTATTTTTACTACAAATTACAGTTTTGAGTGGAAAGGAGCTGTTTGGATAAGGTCACCATTTGCAGGTGAGGTGGGAGAGTGGTTCTGACTAATTTGAGTGGGTGAGATAGGCCATTCCCTGCCCACAAAGGCCATTTTTAATAAACTACTTCTTTGAAACTTTTTTCCTGTGAGGAAGCAGCATAAGAGAATGCATGAGAAGGGCACAGAGCCAGACAAGTTCTATGCACACAGCAGGTACGCAGAAATGATCAGGCAGCAATTACCAGCTGCCTAAATATCCTTCCAGCTGTAAGTGAGCTGGTAAACCCCTTTTTTTCCATGATGATAGGGAAAAGCCACGGTGATTAAGTAATTTAAAACACATATGGACTATGTCACGTCCTGGAAAATATACGGCAAAAAGTTCTCCTATGCTTTCCATACAGCTGATGGATGAAAGTCCTTAATAAGCTATGTTTGATCTCCATTTTCTCTTCTGTGCGCAAAATCTGCATTCTTTTGCCCCTTCTTTAATGAATTCTGTCGTTTACAAACCTGGACATGCAGTCTGTCTGTGTGCCTAAGATATTAATATGGCACGAAGAATCCTCTCTTGGGAAATGGACATCACTTTCAGTTACACATGCTAGATTGAGAGTTTTGTTTTTGTTATGGGCCAGAGTGAGTCAGAACCTCATTCCAGGAAAGCAAATGCTTTCCAGAGCACCAGACAGAAACTTATGTCTTGGCCTTTTTTTGTTTTTAAAGCCCTTCTCTTCAAAGCTGGAACCCCCCTGTTGAAGAGAGACTGAAAATAATAAGCTCTAGGAAAGAGTCAGGGAGAGACAAGAGCTGGTAAGAAATGCCACAAAATACAGTTTAATAAAATGGGGTTTTAGTTAGAAGCTAGATTAAATACACCATCTCCCTCCCCCTGTGCCCCCCACCCCAAACATACTGTTTAAACAACCTTTCCCAGGATCTAGAGAAGAAAGCTATGGAGTAGCGTGAAGGTTGGGAAGATGTCAGTGTGTGTACATGCTTTGAAACAGCCATTAGATCTGGATACATAATTTCTTTTTTAATTTCTAAACATCAGAGCCCCGTAATTCAGGCATTACTGGAGGGAGATCCCAACTCAGTACATTTTTTGAAGTAATCAGTCTACACAATTTGAAGCCCTTTTGGTAAGGACTACCAGACTACCCAGCTAATTTTCTTTTTCCTTCTTCCTTCTTCTCTTCTCACCGCCACATGAAACCCAAGTGGAAAACCCCTCCGGTGTGGCAGTGATTAGACTTGTGAGGACAGACCCATAAGCCTGAGTGAGGTCGCATCTCCTCTGTGATGCAAATAAGCACCTGTACATCAAAGCTCCATGTTTTTCTAATCTTTTAACAAAATGTTGAATTTAGCTTCAGGACCAACTGTATTTCTTCAAGTAGCAGCATTCTCTCCATATTTTTATAGTCACACTATTAGACTGATTTCTGTTTTCAGTAGCTCCCCCTTCAGAGGTGATGGGTGACAAATTGTAACCCAGTCATCCACTCTTTTTTTTTTTTTTAATTAACAGAGCCAAGCAGAACAAGAACACAAGATATTGTAGGATGGATAACATGGAGGTATGAGGGAGAGGACTTTGCTCTAGACATTGACTTGCTTCCTATGCCCTCATCTTCTACTCTTCTTTCTGCTTGTCTCCTAAACTCCCGTTCTTCCTCACGTGATTTGCTTTACACAGTGAATTCTACTTTTCATGTTCCATCCATGTGCAGGGCTGGAGAGTTACAGAAGCCCAAAATGAGGTGGGTGTGATCTCAGTCTGTTGCCAAGTGCCATCCTGAAGGCCTGACAGCAACCACAAGGACCTGGTCAAAGGGAAGGGTGTCTCACTGAAATGCTTGGGGGACCAAAGAGAGGAGTGGGACTGGAGAAGGCTAGGAAGTCTCTGAGCCACAAGAGATGCCTCCATTTTTAAAAAAGGGAGGACAGTTTTTCCACTCTCACCATGGCATCGCTTTTCCTGGTTTTGCTGTTGCAGGCAATACATCTAGAGCAGAGGGGCAAGGTTTTCAGGCATACTGCTTAAACTTCCCTTCTTGGAAATGCTGCCAATCTGCCTGCAGCTGTGTGACTCTTGAGGTCTCTTCCAGAACTCTCTTTCCGAGTGTGGATGTGCGGCGGCAGCTTGGAGATCGTTCCCTGCAGTCGAGTGGGACATGTGTTCAGGAAGCGCCATCCCTATGACTTCCCTGAGGGCAATGCACTGACTTACATCAAGTAGGTGTTGGGTAGTTCCTGGTAGCAGCCAGGTCACCTTGATGTTGGGCATGTTTAAATAAGCCTTAATTCTTTGTTGTCCTTCTGCCTGATGACAGAGAACAGCTTGTGGCTGAGCATCTGTTCTCAAAGGAAGGATGAGTTGCTGTTTTCTGTGAACAAAACCTGTTCCTTTCTCTGTTGTTTGTATTAGTGCATCTTGTTCTTCCTCAGTCTGCAATAGAGAGGGGAAAGCAGTACCTCAGAGAGACCCTGGCTATTCTTGGATCCCGCCCTATGACATGTGCCTGTGTATCAACAGTCCTTAGTCATCTCTGTTGTCTCTGAGCTGCTTTTGAGTCCAGAGATCCTGCTGAGCTACATGTGCTCTGAGACAAGCCCTAAGGACAACTTCCACTGCAGGACAGATGGGAAGAGAAAAAAGATGAGACAAAGTGCTTCACAATAAGAGTGGTTAAGCACTGGTGCAGGGCCCCAGAGAGGTGGTGAAATCTCCATCCTTGGAGATTTCAAAACTCTACCAGACAAGACCCTGAACAACGTGACCTAACCTGAAGCTAGTCTGCTTTGAACAGGAAGTTGGACGAGGTGATACCTAGAGGTGCTTTCCAAGCTGAATTATTCCGTGGTGTTTTTCTAGTCTGGGGAAAAGGATGCTGTAAAGCAGCATGATGGTGACAGTCAGTCTGTCCAGGTGTCTCTGCAGAGGGGGCATGTGTGAAAAAATCACGGTAAACTATGGCTGTTAAAATTTTAACTTCTGAAATGAAGCATGCTTGCAAGGCTTTGTAGACTTAACACACTCAATCTATATCCATCTGTACTGCCACTGTGTTTCATGTTTGGGACCGTCCCTGACTCCCTCCTGGCAGACAGGCCTTGGGTCTGCCCACCCAGTGCTTGCTCGCTGGGAGGGCAGGTTCTCCAGCAGCACTCAGCAAAGTGTCTCCTCATCCCCATCAGGAACACCAAGCGCACAGCAGAGGTGTGGATGGATGAATACAAGCAATACTACTATGAGGCCCGGCCATCTGCCGTTGGGAAGTCATTTGGAAGGTAAGCTGTGCCCAGATCTCGGTAGGAGGACTCTGGTAAGCCCCTTGCTAGCAAGAAATAGTTTTGGACCTTCTCTGGGGCTAAGTGTAGGAAACAGAGATGCTCTGAATGGCTGGCTTGCCAGGGAGGTTGCAGTTTAAGTGTCTGGCTAACCAGGTTTGCTTCTAATTAACTTTATTTTTCCTCCAGTAACCCTGCATATATCATTTGTTAGCAGAAGGCCAAAGGGATCTATAAAGAAATTAAAAGGCCAGACATTTTAAGTAGATAGATAAGAATATTTTCTAACACAGCATGCAGCTGCTCTGGAAATGTGAGCTATGCAGTTACTAGAGCTTGATCCAAAGTTCCTGTGTGGTTGCAGAATCCTGGGGCAAGCATGGCTAGCTGGCATACAGGGCAGGTTGCACTTGGTGCACTCCCCTCTTTCCTGATGAGTGACTAGGTGGTTTGCATGGTTTGTAGGTGTCCTGGTTTCANGATGATGAGACATCTACTTTAGAAACACAGTCTGGTTGTGATTTGTTTCCAGCGCCTGCTGACCCCACTTCCATGCAGAATTGTGCTCCTTACAGCACCTTTGCTAAAGCTGTCTCCAGGCTACATGGGATTCACTGTTATGGGCTTAAATGTTCTTTGTGATCCAGAAATCAGTGATGGACACCAAAACCTGGAAAGAGGGGAGAGCTTGCTCTCTGTGCTAACAAACCCCTATAACTCCCGAATAAACGTACAAAATCCCAGGAGTGATGTATATCTGTGGGTCATATCTGCAGGTTATATCTGCCTGTGACGAAGCGACTGTTGTATCAGCTTAAGGACTTGGCAAATGTGGTTGTATCTCAAATGTGTAGCTGCATGCACTGGGTAATGATGCATCTCCTGCTTATTTGATGACAAGCAGGTTTGGTCTGACCCACACACACTTTTTTGTTGTGTATCATGCTTTATTATCATGATGCATTACATATCTTTGTACAAATAGCTTTGCCTACCTAATTTATCTGTCTTTGAGTTGACTGCAGCAGCTGGGCTGGGGCCAAATAGCAAGTAACCCTGCTGCTTGTGAAGGAAACCAGACTATTGCATGTTGGACATGGATATATTGCTGATGTGTTTTAGGGCCAAAGCCTGCAGTTCTTGTTCACACAGACTTCCTAGTGGCTTTACTGGCAGCACTGGCTGAATAATAGCTGGAGGACAGCTGTAGGATTTGATTTCAGGCAATTTCTTGACCTGTAGTAACAACCCTGTGAATCTGCATTAAATCTAGATTTTAGAATGCAAATGCCTCTGGCACTATCACTGTCAGCTGGGCCTAAAATGGACCCTTCTTCCCCACAATTTTGATGTGAATATAGGATCTAAGTAAATTCTCCTAAGGTGTCAGCAGTACAGTGGCCTCTGTGGGCTGAGAGCGGCAAGGAGCATGGGTACAGTTGAAAGTCCTTCCCAACAGACAAATGTAGTGGTACAGCTTGAAGAGGAGAGTCCCTAGTGTTACTGCTCAGTAGATGTGCTTCTTCAGCCAGCTAAAGCCAAGGAAATCAGCAGTGGGAGGACTGCTGCTGCAACAGACAGTTACTGGGATGCTGAGTTAATTTTCCCTTATACTCCTTCCCTTCCCCAAACTGCCTAAGAACAAATAATTGTGCTCTTTAGGTCTGAAACCGAACCTGAGCCTAGAGCTGCTGCCATGTTCCCTCACCTCTAGCGCACACAGATTAACTGTTTGTATATACCTGAGCACCAACACTTTACAGGCCTTTTCAGGAGCTGATGGTTGTGCAAGTTTCATGGTATGGCTCTACAGGGGCACCGAGAGGCAGAAACGCTTTCATGGTCCTACAGTAGTTTTTCTGCAGTGTATCATTTAACACTGTAGGACCTAGGCCCTGCCATTGTTCTGAGCCAAAGGAAGTGCAAGAATTGTTCTCTGAAGGTGTTCATGTCTTCCTTTTCTACCTCCTGCCACTTGCCTCTCTCCTCCTTTTCACCTCAGGTCACTGCTAGTGCTCTGAACCCAGCAACAACTAGGTGGGAGAATGAGTAAGGGGGAAAAGTCATATAGTCTCCCTCAAACCTCCTGGCTGATCTTCATTGTTCTCCTCCCTCCTGTTCACTGCCTTATCCTCAACAACCTGCCTGTGTTTCCAGTGTTGCAGACCGAGTGGAACAGCGACGCAAACTGAACTGTAAATCCTTCCAGTGGTATCTGGAGAACGTCTACCCCGAGCTCAAGTGAGTCAGTTCTCCGCTTGTAGAAATCTGTGAAGGATCTGGGAGGTGGGTCACAACAAGAAGCTAAGCCTTGGCAGCAGCATGCAAAAAAGAGGCTTATGCTTGGAAAAGGTTTTCCTCTTTTCTTCTTTTTGGTGAGAAACCTCCTGTGATTTCCTGGCTTGTACCATCACAACAACTCTGCAAAAGATTTCTTGCTCCTGCAGCTGGAAACCCTCCGCTCTGCCCCATACAGCTGTCCCTCAGAGATGTGCAACAGTGGTGTTTTTGGAGGTGCAGGGTATAGATAAGTGCCAGAGCACTACATCTCTCCCTGTTAAGGCTTGGTCTCTGCCTGTTGGATGCTCTGCCTGGAGGTAGTTGAGCTAAGTAGAGCTGGACGGCCTCAGTGGAGAGGTGTGGGTGATTCAGAGAAAGCCCTGGTGAATGCCAGAACCAGTTGTGCCTGCGGCTTCCCCTGCTCCAAGTCAGGATGCAGTAGTGCTGTGGCATTGCTCTGCTGGGAGGTAGCCTGGATAGGGCTGTGTTGTTAGCACTTGCTAGCTAACATACCCTGGCAACACATCTTTACATCTCAGTCAAGCAAAGTCTGTAGCTAACATGGGTCGAGGCTAAAACATCCAGCTGTAGTCTGGCCTTGACAGATCTTTCCTGTATTGCTACCAATGAGACAGTGAGTATGTGCTAGCACTGCAGGAAAGACTCTGGAAAAGGGGGAGGCAGAAGCAGTACAAATCAGTGTGGATATGGCTTTTTACTGGCAATGGCCTCTTTCAGAAGAAACATCACACTGAATTGCTCGGGGTGCACCTAAAGCACCTTATGCCTCTGAAACAAAAGGGTACCAGTCCTCTGACCAAGTTCTCCATTGACTTTTGCCTCCTCCAGGCATAGCTCGCGTGATATTGTGCATTTTCTGTCAAATAAAGGGGACTGTGTTTCAGTGAGGGGCCAGTTATGCCCTTCCAAACGTGTGTGCTTTGGAATTTTCTGTGTATGAAGTGCCATGCAACTGTCATTTTACTTCAAGGGTTCCTGAAAAGGAGCTGATTCCAGGAATAATTAAACAAGGAGGAAACTGCCTGGAGTCTCGGGCACAGGATACCACAGGGAATACATTGGCTGGCATGGGAATCTGTAAAGGAACAGCGAACAATCCACCTGTCACTCAGGTAAAGCAGGTTTCAATTTGGTGCTTTGCTTCTGCCCTTTTTATTACCAGTGAATGAAGAGGCATCTCTGGCCTTGGTGTGTTTGTATAGAGGTGAATGAAGGAAGAATTTGGCCCCATTAACGATTTTAACAGTAAGCAGAAAAAGAAGCTGTGCCCATCTCTTAGAGCTCTGTTGGCTCAACAGACCCAGGAGTTAGGCATAGTGTGGGAAGGTTTTCATCACTCAAAGGCAATAGGTAGCTCTTGAATGCTCAGGGGTGTGACTAGTCTGTGCAGTAGGCGTGCGACCAGGGTTTGAGTCATGTAGCTGTTCCCACTCAGACTGTTGCTTGAGTGTGCTCTGCTTCATTGTCCAGCCCATGAGAATTGGTCCTGGGCTGTGCTTGGCTAGTACCCTGGTATGTGGCTAAGAGGTTTGCCCAGGATCAGAAATGTTCCTTGGTCTGCCAGTTCAGCTGTAAGTGCAGTTGGCTTGAATTGTGCTGTTTTACAGATGCATTTCAGTATAAAGCCCAACTGGAGTTTAAATAGCCAAGACACCAGCTGCAGTAATTTGGTGCAGCTCTCCTAACTGCAGTGGAGCTGTGCTGGTTTATACCAGCTGAGGATCTGCACTCAACCTCTTCTTTTAGTGACCGGAGGCAGCAGGGAAGCAGCTTGAGAAAGTTAAGGGTCACAGTAGGATATTTTATGCCAGAAAATACATATTCACATCTGTTAGCTGTTGGAAACCAGTTTGCAGCCAGTGTTCAACATGCCATTTAATCTGACTCATTGTTCCATGTCATTACTGCTTGAAATCTCTGAAACTTATTGCATTTTGTATTTCTTCCTTGGGGAAATTATAATAGTAATAGTTGATTGGGTCAGGTATCCATCTAGTGAGAAGAGGGAAAAATTATGTGGCTTGAGCTTTAGCTGGCGATATATGTTAGCCCGTGGATATGCTTGCATGTGTTTTGCTTCACTTGACAATGTATAGGTCCCAGATACCTGTTACGAAACATGTCTGCTATGTAAAATATGCAGAAGCAGTTGCATGTAAGTAAATCGGGGGTTAGGGTCCTCCCTGCTTTGTAGACCTAAATCTGTAAAGCTGCAAAGCAGGGAGTAGCATGGGATCCAAGGTTAATCGGTCAGCTCAGATAGTCAGGAGAGCCAGCTGCAGGCTTTCAAAATAGTCGTGATGCACTAAGCCAAGCATAAACTTCTGAACAGGCAAAGACTACTGCCATAGGCTTCCCAGGGAGCCTTTGGTAAGAGTTGAACAAAGGATACAAGTTTTTGAAATACCAGATAGAAAAAACTCTTTCTGCCTCATCTGATCACCATTATGATCCTAATGGAACCTTTCTTTTTCTTATGCCAAAGGAGTGGGTATTCAGTGACCCTCTAATTAGACAGCAGGACAAGTGTCTTTCCATTACCTCCTTCTCCACTGGCTCCCAAATCACACTGGAAGCCTGCAATCAAAAAGACGGCAGACAGGTAGGTGACTGTGCACCTGATTTTAATCCCTCCATTGCCACATACCAGTGTACCTACATCAGTGCAGCCTGCAGGGGCAAACCTGATACTATCAAAGTCCCTTCCATCTTCTGTGTCTCCCTCTCTGGTGTGTTTCTTAAGCTCAGATGTATGATATTGCCTGCAACCAAAGCAGGGAGCACAGACCACACTAGTGTGTGTGTGGGTGTCTGCTCTGCCTGGGCCCTGCAGCTCAGTAGCACCCCAGCCTCGCTCCTTGGATACATTTCTGTTCAGCCAGATGGGTGCATGGATGGAACACAGCATCAGAGAGGGGTAGGTAAGCAGCAAATGCTTTGAGACACCCAAGGGAAGGGCGGTGTGTGCCATCATTTGTTTACTTATTTAGAAGTGAGAACTGTGTTCTTTGTGCTGTCTTTGGACGTGTGAACAGACCTTTAAAACTGAGTGTGTGCAACTCATTTGAGAAATACCAACTGACATAAAGCACCGTATGTTCCACCCAAACTGCTCCCTGAGGAAAAATATGCAGCAGCAGTGTTCCCAACAAAAAGCAGCTCTGTGACCCTTAATGCTGTTTCCAAGATGTGCATCCCTGATCTGTCAGGACACATAAGTCATTTTGCCTTACAGCACAAGGTAAGAGATGGCCTCTGCAATGGCCAGCGTGCCCTCACAGAGGTGTGATGTGCCTTTTTATCAGAACTGGGCAAAGCACAACAGGTGCCAACGCAGCACTGGCAGACAGTGGACTGGGCTTGTTTCATCCCCAGTTCCTGTGCTTCCCTCTACACCAAGGCAGAACGCATTTTCTGTCATCTAAGGCTATGCTAGCTCTGTGGTTTCTGACATACCTATTGTTTTGGTAGCCCAAAGGTAGGAGATGGTTCAGCTTGATAGCAGTCCTCAGCAGCATCCTCTTTTGTCAGTACAATTTAGTTCTTCCTGAAGGAAAGAACTGATATCCAGCCTTGCCCATTTATGGAAAGCCTGTGTAGACTTTCCTCTGGAGGGCTGGTTAATGCAGAAATGTCTTGAAGAGTTGCCACCGTGAATACGCTGGGAAAACTCTGAGTTCAGATTAGCCTTGCAAGGATATCCCAGGTGGGGTGTGCTTGCCTGCTCCTTTTTCTTGTTGGTAATCACTCACCCCCTTGCTGTGTAATTAGGTCACTTAGCTTCCCCATAGGTGCCTTGCAGTATTTTCCTCCCTGGCAGCAGAGAGGACTCTAGCAGCTGCCAAAATCAGCTGTCTTTCCCCGCCTCCCCTGTCATGGAAGGACAAGGGTCCCCTGACAGGGGGTGGAGTGCAAGCCCTATTAGCCAGGAGAGACATTAATCCACACTAACCCAAGCATGCTCGTTGTGCTGCTGGAATAGGATTTATTGAGCCTTGATGTGTTGATTATATACAGGCTCATTATAAAGACATGCACACGCACTTAAGGATGTGAGCTGTTGTTTTCCATTACCTTATGTGAACAAACTGCACTTAAATCTAGGACTTGACCTAGCAGATGATTTAGCCAACTGACTGTAAGCAAGGATTTTGTTTAAGCATTTCAAATAATTAGAGGCTGATTTGAATCACAGCTGCCATTCCAAACCACCTTGCAGCCGAAGGGATGAGGTGGGGGTGAAGTGGGAGAAGTGCATTTGAATTTTTAATCTAATTTGGGTTGAAATGCTCTGAAATGTTGGGGGTTTTTTGGAAGTCCCAAACTCCCGTTTCACATTTCTACTTACTAAAGCCAGTTCTACTTGCAAGGCTGTTTTGTTATGTTCTTGGGGAATGTTGTTATGGTCCCTTCCTTCCATAAACACAACAGTAATTGTTGTTAAGACTGACGTTGGATTTTAATTAGCTCGAGGTTAGTTATCTTTGCAAATTATCCCATTCTCTCTCCTCCATTTCTTTTCTAGAGGGGCCACCTGCATCTAATGCAATGTTTTCTGCTTACTTTGGGTACTGACTTTTTCTCTGCTGGGTCCTAGCTAGAGTGGAAAATGAAGTTAACAACTTTTATGGGGGTCATCTGAAAGTGTATGTCTGGATTGACAAGGCATGTTTCTGGTAACAGAGACCCAAGACAGAGACGGAGTCTTGTTCTTCCCGGGTTGGCAGCTTGCAGAACCCCCTGCCTAGGATGTCACCCAAGACCACCTCCTGACATTTGGGAGGTTTTGTTTCAAGGAGATGGCCACTGCTGTAGAAACTTTAAAGTGCAAAATGAAAGAGCAAAACTGGAGGGAACAAAGTCCCTCAGTTGTAGGGCAATTTGCCTGCCTCCCCAATGGGTACTCACAGCCCAAAGCGCGAGTGCTGCAGGGAGAACAGTGTTTTCAAACTACACATGGGTGTAGCCACTCCTCAGTTCAAGCAGGCTTCTCAGAAAGTCAGAGAGGCTGAGTGGGATTGGAGGAAGGGAAGTGGAGCTACTTCAGACAGGTGGAAGTGGCAAGCAAGAGCCCCAGGTAGGTGGTTTGAGTGGAAGGGGGTGAGCCTGGGCAACATGCATCACACATACAATATCTTAAGAGGAGATGGCAGTATGATGAAAGCCCAGCTTTGAAGATCTCTGGTGTCACTGTCATCAGAGGTCTGTGGTGGAAGATGCTTGGACTTTTCTGGATCTAGACTTCATGTCTGTGTCTGAGTGATGCAAAAGCAAGATTTCTGACAAAAGAGGGGCACTTGATGGCTTCATTTTTTAGTGTAGCCAGAGCAGATTGGTTAGATCCTTACGACAGCACCATACAGCTCCTAAAGTTGCTTTCTGCTTTCAAACATACTGAATCTTTGCCCATGCTACGCAGCTGTTGTGCATTAAGCATGTTCACAGGGCAGATAATTTTGTTGTTATTTTTGAGTGCTAACAACAGTCCATCCAACATATATGTAATACTCTAGCAGAGGTGTTACACTATTATGAGCTGTATCTAGAGTATTAATTCAAAGTATGTCTAGAACTTTGGAAGTAGGAGGATACAAGACAAAGGTAAATATTCAGATGGTTTTTGGTTCTGTCAGACTATTCTCCCTTGGGTTGAAAAGAACCAGGAGCAAAATCTATTTGGCACCATGATCCCGTTGATCGTTCAAAAGCAACAGCTGGCACTGCTAGCAGAAGACCAGCCAAGAGTTATTCTGCATAATCAGAACTCGATTTCGAACCAGATGGATGTTATCCATAATGTTATTTAGAGAATAGCATTTTTTAGTTGAATGCACAATAAATTATTGCCTTTAGCTTTGGTTTTGGCTCTGACTGACGGTGGGAGTGGTGTTTTAGTTTGTGTTATAGTGAGGACAAATAGAAGGCAAAGTGAGAGTCAGACACTAAAACAGGAGAATGAAAATGAGAAACACTGGCACAGTATTTCCCAACAGAACAAGCAGCATGCTGAGAAATCCTATTAAACAGCCATATTTCATTAAAATGTGCTGAGGGAATGTGACCCCAGCCTGAAAATGAGGACACTAAGTTTTCTTGAGAGAAAAACAGTATTTGAAGTCCTGTGTGCCTTCAGATGTGATTGGGAAATTTTTCCCACCTTGCTTCTCAGTGTATCATATTACCTGAAGTGCAGACTAATGCAACTTTATGTAGACTATTGGAAGAGAGGAGTGAAAACCTGTCTGTTCTGGAAGCACCTGACTTTTGATTACTCTGAAAAATTACACTAGTGTAAACACTTTCAGCTCTTATATATATTGGGTAGAAGAGGACTGACGATTTCTGACTTTTCTCCTAGTAATTGCACATGGAGTGCTTCTATCCAGTCACCTCGAAGTACTTTACAATGATAGATAATAAAGATGGAAAGAAAGCTTTACAAAAGAGTAGGGAAATTTTTGGTCAACATTGGGAAAGAGGATCAAGACACAATATTTCAAAGAAAATATGGATTCTTATTTTTCCATCTCCACTCCAAACCTGCTGTGACCAGTACACTGTATTATCTCCATCTGCACAAAAAAAGGAGACCAAGGAAGATTTTCAAGCCAAAATTTTTCAGACTGTGCAATGCTTACATCTTCCAAAAGCTTTCCTTCCAAGTACAGGCCAGTCATAATGTCTGGGTGTTGGAGAGGAGAGGACTACCTGTAATGTTTGGCTGAGTATACAGGAGGTGTCTGTTCTGTTTCCTTGTTTTTCCTAAAGATGATCTTTATGACTGCTATTTAAAAGTTAGCTGTTGAGACTCCCCTTTTGGTCTGTGGAGAAAGCCGGGCCCTCCCAGAAGGTGCTTGTACCTTGGACCCCTCCATAAGTATGTCACCAGGTAACTAGTTTAGACTAAGTTGCACAGCTCTGAGGTGGCTGATGGTAGGAGACAGGCATTCTGTCTCCTGTTTCCACCCATTCCTGCTGCCCACCCTCCTCAAGGGTCTGAGATATGTGTCCCTACAGGGTTAGGTGTTGGGCTGTCCTTGGTAATCCTGTGGTCTGGCAGTCAGGCAGAGGGGTATTGTGAAAGGTTCAGGTGAAGTCAGGGGAGGTGCTCTGGATGGCATCTCATGGAGGGCAGCAAAGCACAGTTTCTGACCAGAAAGGGTAGAATCCATCATTCTGAAAATACTTCTTTCATGTGAGGTGAGGAGCCCTGCTTTGGCTTTTACTGTCCGTATATAATAGCTCCAAGCATGGTACCTCCCTGCAGCCCAGATGAGACTTATACTCAACTCTGTCACCATTTCAGCATTTCTCCTCCCTCTTCGCCATCCTTGCCCCACTTTCTGTTGAACATAGGGATCTGGACTTTCTAGTGGTGTGATTCCCTGAGAAGCTGATTGATTTGATGTAGTTTGTTAGCAGCAGAAAATGTGCTCTGGTGAGTGTTTGCTGGTGTCCTGCTGTGTCTGTTGCTGTAGACTCTCCCTACAGACATCACAGTGGGTACCTGCTCCGTGTGGAGAGATGACACAGCAGCAGGTCTCTGATCTGGAGAAATAATATGAGCAAGCCTCCCAGTGGTCTAATTTTCTTCTGAATGGAGAAGAAAACCAGTGTCTCTTGATAACTGCCCTTGTCCTCCATTTCAAATCTCATAACAGCATACTCCTTTACAGCAGGGTCTTCTGGTGAGCTTTGGGGTGTGTGGGAGAGACGGCTCGCGCAGTTCTCTAGCACATGCAAAGAGGAAGGCAAAGGAGAAGGCTGGGAATTCACAAGTACAGAGAGGCAGGGGGAAGGTAGAGGCAAGGAAGAGTTTCCCTTTGTGTGGTAGGGGTACTTTGGAGAAGGTCAAGAGGCTCTTCACTGAGGTGTCTGTGACCCTGGGAAACGGTTGTGGGGAGGCCGTTGTGCAGAGATCACACCAGCTAGGCACAGCATGCTGCTTTCCAGGGGAGAAGACCTCCTGCTTTCCACTCCATCGTTACAGCTGCTGCTTTATGGTATTAACTCTTCCTCAGCTGTTTGCAGGGAGACTGCTGCCAGATGAGAGCCAGATGGCTCTGGGACTTGTGGAGGCATTGGGTTGCAGCAGCTGGTAAGGGCATTGCAGTGCACAGACTGCATTGTACCTTCCTCTCCATCATCACTACGTTCCTCTGCCCCCTTGCCTATCAGAACCGTCTTCTTCCTGCTGCACAAACAGCTCTCCTTTAGTCGTGTCTTGTCAGTCAGGGCTAGCAGTGCTGGCAAAGTGATCCTGCCTCTGGTATTCAGTCTTGAAGGAATATGTGATACAGGAGCAACAGATTACTCTGGGCTTTGCAACTGCCCTGCCCTCCAAGAAACGTAACCCGCATACAGATTTGGAGGAGAGCTGCCCGAAGTATGTGAACATAACTGGATGTCTTAAACCACACAGCATGTGGCAGTCTGTTTGCCATGTTACCCAAGAATTAAAATGTTGTTAGGTTTTGACACTGGATATTGCAGGTATTTTTTAATTCCCTTTGCATATAATTTCTGCAACAGCCTTGAGGTTCATCAGTGCTATCAAGCTGCTTCTTTTTCTTCATCAGTCTCATGGGTTAGCCAAAACCTCCTCATAGTATTCCTAAGCCGTTTACTGACTGAGCACCCAGACCCTAATTCTAACTGGGTCATCTGTGTGACTGAAGAGAGTGACGGGAAAATCCCTAAAGCCCGGAGCACTCAATCCAGTAACCTGCTGATCTCAGCTGTGGCCCACTGGAGGGAAATGGCACAGCCTCACCTGGGAGATCCCAAGTCTACAGACTCATTTCTACTTTTTTTCTCTACACTGTCAGCCACAGTGGTCCCAGTTCTTTCCAGCAGGGGTGGAAGGTACAGCCCTTTTCCAGCAGAATTTGCAATTCAAGGTTAGACATATGTTTTGTTTCCTGGAAAGCAGCACAAGCAAAGTGGACCTTCAGGAAAGGGTTACAAGTGGGACTTTGTGGATATGCTCTGAGGGGAGCAGACCCAGAAGACAGCACTGCAGAAAGCAGAGCAACATGTACCAAGAAGCTGTCAAATGGACACTTATAATTTGATATAGTGATGATAAAAATCGTGAATTTGATGAGAGGAGAGACGAAGGGACATGGAAGAAAGAGAGATACAATCTAGTCAAGCAGCAAGAAGTGTGATTTTTGCTTTCTGTGGATGGATTGCTTTCCGTGTTGGGAAAGCTTTCAATGCTTTGTTTTCTATGGATTGGAAAGAAGCCATAGAAGGGTTTCAGGTTTTGACAGGTATTTGGATGCCTAGAGATGCAGGACAAAGAATGGCAGGGAAATTGTCAATATAATATGCTTTTGAAAATGCCACTAGTTGTTGATTTTTGTGGTTTTGCCTTCTAGATGCTTCTAAATATCTAGCCCTATAATTCAGCTAAACTCAAACTACTCCAGGTATTGTTAATACAGAAACCAGTGCTTTGGAGATGCTGCCCATACTCAGATTTTCAGTCTCCCCAGTTGTTGGGATTTACTTGAGGTTTATGTTCAACCTTTCTCCTCCAGCTTGGAGGCACAGTTCCCTGGTGACATGGAAGTAACAGCATGTTTCTTCTCCGTCTTCTCACAGAAGTGGAAGATGAAAAGCAGTTTTATTCAACACTTTGTCAGCGGTCTCTGCCTGGAAAACCAGACTGGGAGAGTGGTGACTAATCCTTGCCAAGCAGATGTACCTGGCCAACAGTGGGAGCTGCTACAAGCAACATGATGGTAGCACAGAGATCTCCTTGTTTCTTTGTGCATGAGACTTTGGGAACAGAGGGGGATTGGGAAGGGAGGAATGGTTTTGTATGTCTGACCCTAAATGTTTTCATTGTGCCCATCTGCAAGCCACCATTTCAGCTGAGCACTTGGTGTTTTTGAGCTTTTCAGAGAAGAAGCTGGGGGTAAGAGGGGAATGAGGAGAGTTGTTGAAATCTTCCTATCTGTTGTCTTAAGTTCTCCTTTGTAGCTGTTGTCTGTGCACAGCTGCATCCAGAGTGGAGGGAGGACCCAGCCGAAAACTCGGAGTGGCTAGAACTGCCTTGCAGCTCTCCCCATCCGTTCCTGTCTCTGCATCCAGAGTCCACAACCTTCAGTCCAACAGCTTAAACGATGCTTATACAAACATTGGTAGCTCTTTGGCTTCCCTGGCTTTTCGCTCCAGCATCATGCATCATTTATGCATGGGTGTCTCTCAGTGAGGACTGGCCAGAAGAAGAGTAGTCATGATGAGTGGAGGGGCTGGAATGGAACTAGCAGACCCTGGGGGCAGGTTTGTAACCTCTTTGCGGTGAGCCCATTCCTTCCTCTGCCTGCAGTAGCTGCCCTACAGCCAACTGGGCTGAGGTTGGGAAATGGAACATAATGCTGACAAGAGTGCTGGAAAAGGGACAATCTGTTTTAGCAGCATAATCTGGGATTGTTTGGGGGACTATACCCTGTTGAATTCTTGCTTCCAGTTTTTTACGGGTGGAAGGCCAGCCCTGCCTCCATGAGTGATCCAAGCCTGCAGGCAGCCCAGCTGGACCCGGGTTCAGGGTACCACGCTCCTGCGGAGCTGATCGGAGACAGGTGCTGACACTTTGGCATGCTGGCGAAGCTGGGACCGTTCTCTGGCTGCTCTTCCTGGTGCTACCAGACACTGCCCGCTGCACCCCACGCCAAAGGTGATGCCCAGAGCTGTGTGGGCAGTGCATACTGACAGCGCCACCGCACTTGGCTCAGGCCTGCAGCAGGAGCCCACCCACTTCCCCGCGGTGAGAGGCAGAAGGGGACAGCCCGTAGGTCATGGCAGGCTTCCTGCTGTTGGCTGGGCAGGAGCACAGCCCTCTCACTGGCTCTCTGGCTCTGCATGGCTCTTGTGAACACAGCCCAGCATGACTGAGCCACCCAATCCCTCTGTCTAGTTGCTGTTCCCCCTCTCTCTCAGCAAGAGGAGGCAAAAAGGCCTGGGGCTGCTCCAGTTGCGATGCCCAGCTCTCCTCCCGGTGGGCACCACAGGGAAGTTAGTTGGTGAAGCTGAAACTGCCCCCTGCACAAATGCTGCAACAGTACGGGCCTGCCCTGAGAGATCTCTCCTTTGTGTTCTGGAAATACTGAAGACAACCGGTGTCTTTAGCTAGCATCCCAGTCCTGCTCCCAGTGACCAGTCAGCTGTAGCTGAGTGTGGGTTTTCAGATCTGTCAGGGGAAGCTTACCTATTCAAATTAAAAAAAAAAATCCCCACAATGTTACCTTTTCCTACTAGACCTGTTAAATTTTCCTCTTGGACCTAGGTTTTGTAAACCAACCCTCCTCTCCAAGAGCCTGGCAGGGGAACCAGATGGTGGGGCCACCTTCAGCAGGCAATTGCTTGCCTGGATCCTTTCTGTTCTGGGGGTAAAAGAAACAGAAAGTTAATCTGGATTCTGAACCGCTGGCTGCTTTTGATCATGCTTGTGTCCCTTTTTAATTCTTTCCCCTACCTTGGTATTAGCCCACACAGTTGACAAAAGAACAGATACTGTTCTTCACACATTGCTTGTGCTCAAAAGTGCTTGTGTGAGAACGGGACAATTTGTTTTCTGTTCTCAGTTCTTTTATTTAAAAATTTAAATCAGCCAGGTGGCAGGAGCTCTTTTCCTGTTTCCCCCTTCACTTTGACATCAGCTCACCATCTCAACATCAATTAACCAGACGAATGACCTGCCTGCACTGTGAAAACTCAGGATGCTGTTCCCTTTGGTCCCAAGCTTACAGCACGGTGCAGCCACACTTCTGTGTGGGAATGGGAGCACTGGCTCTGCAAAGATTTCTCTTTCCCTACATAGAGATGCTTTGGGCCTGAACCACTGAGGCCAGGAAAGAGCACAGAAGGAAAAAAATAGCCTAGGAACAGAAAGAGGGCAGGGCAGGCAGACCTGTCAGGGGGGAGAGATGCCATCCTACTAGCAAGTCCTTTTTTAAATAAGAATATGCAGGAGATGCTACTTCCAGAACAGCATCATTGGGCAGTAGGAGACAGGAAGAGTCACGTTATTAAATATCCTGGCTTGAAAAATGTTGATGCAAAGAGAGACGAAAGGCCGTTGAGCAGATACCGTACGTAAGCTCAGCATACAATGAAGTGCCAAAGGATTACGTATTTTCATCAAAATGCATCCTAAGTGGACCATCTGAGCTTCCCCCATTTCACTCTCCAGCAGCTTAAGGGTTGCAGCTAACAGCATGTTCACTCCTCCACCAGGTACTGCTTCCTTCCTTCTTGCTCCCACTGTGTGTGTGCAGCTTTCTTGCAGTTCCTTCTTCATAACCGTACTGGGACTGGGACCCAGCTCCTCTACAAACAATTCTCCTGACTGCTGCAGACCACAGGAGCCCTGCTTATATACGGTCTCCAAGCTTTGGGCCAGCCCTGGTTCAAAGGGCTCTTGTCAGCATGCTGGCTACTGCCCTTGACTTTGTGCTTGGCTCCAGTGTTGGAGGTTAGTGACTGCTCCCGGAGCAGAGGTACCTGGACTAGCTGTGCTGATTTGTGCCTCTCTTCCTACTGCTCACCACCCGGCAGAGCGTGAACTGGCATCCATCTGGGGCTGTGAGCTGGGGCAGCTGAAGATTGAACACTCTCCTTCTTCAGGTGCCCCAGCCTGGGGGAGAAAAGGGAAAAGGTGGGCATATGCTAGATGTCAATAACTTAAAATTGCCCCTGGAGTTAGGGGCTACCAGAGCCCTAACTCTACCTGGTTTTGGACATGTTCTCCTGAGGTGACCTCCCCACTGCTTACTCCACTGTCAGCTAAAGCACCGCTCACAGGACCTTCCTGTAGGCCCAATGCAGACCTCCCCCCCACATCATCTTCTGGAAGCCATTGGCTTCCAATGGATTTCAGCAATTGCTGAAAAGGAGGTGCATTACAAAAGGCTGCTTTCAAGTGTGGGCAAACTAAACTTCTCCTCAGAATAAACAAAGTCTCGTCCAAACTAATTACTGGCATACTTTCCATTTCCCTTGCACTGAAGGGAAGGAGGAGTGATGTTATATGTACTTTCTTCCCCAAGGTCCATGCAGTGCCATGTTTTGGAACAGCACTCCGGTGGGGTTTTTGAAAGGAAACTGAGCCCTCAAATTTGGCGCAGTGATTTGTTTCTTGAACAGAACAAGCAGCTGCTCACCCTTGTTTTCCTGTTTAATTTAAACAGCCCCCAAGACTGTCAAGACAGAGCATTTGCATTGGTAATACCTTTTAAGAAAGCTGTTCTTGTATCAGATCATCCAATGTAATTTTGTGTGCTGTGAACCAGTGGGGGTTTATTTAAGGGGAGCTGAAACTACTGTTGTACAGAAATCAATTTCAAAAGGTTTATTTTCCCCACTCACTTGTAAGTTGCACTTTGCCAGATGTAATTTATGTGGAGCCCAGATTTGTTTTCCCTTTTCTTGAAGAAAGCATGTGCCAGAATCTGTTTAATGCCTGGAATAAAATCCACTTTGAAACAAGTGTTTTAGCCTGTTCTTATTCCCCCCTTACTTCCCATCGGAAAAGAGCCTCCCTTCTTCCTTGCCTGGTCCCTGCCTCTGTCTCTCACTGGGTTTGTGTCCCCAGGCAGACATGCCCCAGTTCTTTGCATGGGTTCCTGGGTTGCTTCCAGAGGGATACTGCACAAGCTGGCAGAGAGATTTGTAGGATACAACACCGTGTCAGTTGAAGATGACTGAGAAGCCCTCCTCAGCTGGCTAGGCAGGAAAATATCTTTTCTGGCAAAAGTTAAGGGCAGTTAATGGACTGGCTTTTACATGCTGAAAGGAATAGCTGGGGTTGGGGGGAATTAATTCTTCCTGGTACTCCCTCCGTGATCTTTTCCTGAGGCTGCCAGCCTGCCTGTGCCTTACTGACCCTTCCAAAGGCCTTTCTTCTGCCTCTAACTTGAGGACAGGGAAGCATCACCACCCACAG
Source organism: Scopus umbretta (assembly GCA_013400535.1). Classification (NCBI taxonomy): domain Eukaryota; kingdom Metazoa; phylum Chordata; class Aves; order Pelecaniformes; family Scopidae; genus Scopus; species Scopus umbretta. Next base: position 79,857 of record VZTL01039480.1, read on the forward strand.
ATGCCTGCTAGCCTGCGTGTTGCTGAGCCTCAAATGCTGTGACTCCCCAAGTAGGCTGGTAAGCTTTCCTAATCTTACCTTAAAAAAACCAAGAAAGCCCAGCCAGAAACGTCAATTTTGAGGGTTTGAGTTTAAGATTAGGGCTTAACTGCCTGCTAGTTCACCCAAAGAGGCTTTTTCAGACTAGGATCAGCTGGGTCTGCCTCTACAGAAAGCAGCTGTGCCAGAGCCTCTGTCTAGGAAAGGAGGCTGAGGGTGTGCTGGCAGTTAGCTGGTGTTGGGGGGAACCGGTGCTTCCCCTTGCTGCCCGGTAACGTGTCTGGTGCTTGAGTGCTGTGGGAACTTGATAGAAAGGGAAAAGAGTTGGGGCCTTCTCTCTCAGTGCTGCTGCTGTAGCAGGACATCAGTGAGGCTGTGTCCGTGGAGTCCTGCCATGCACACCCTGAGTGATGACCGCTGCAGTGCCCTAGAAACCAGGAGATTCTCAGGCTGGGAAGGCTTTAATTAGTCCTGCCTAGGAAAATGAAATATTGATCTTCTGAAGAGCCAAATGGGGGCGGAGGAGGAAGAAAAGAGTGAGGGATGGGTTCCCCTCTGAGGAGGTTAGGGTCAGACACGGAGTGATCTGGCACATAAATGCGGTAGAGAAGAGACTGGAATAGAAATAGTTGCATCAAAGGGAGCTAGAACCAAGTGTGGGGAAAATGTCAGGGGAGTAATTTCTTTGCAGGAGGTTAAAAACATAGAAGCGCCACATCCACAGCAGTCACACAGTTGACTCAAAAGACAAATCAAGTGTTGTTTGGATTTGTTGATTTTTTTTTAAAATACTGAAATAGTTCATTTTAGCACTCACAAAGCAGATTATTTTCTTAGAAACAGAGACATTCTCCAAGCTGGGTTCAGTAAGAATGTAGGCGCTAGGAGATCTTTTTCTGCAGTCTATTAAAAAGGGACTTGCTTGATACAAAGACCTTGCACAAGTGTCTCTTCATTCTCAAAATCCTGCGCTGTTGGGCTGCAGGGTGTGTAGAGGTGGGTATCTCTGTCCCTCTAATCAGACCTGTTCAGAGTTTTGGAAGTACATGCTAACTGCAGAAGTGCCTGGAAACCTGACTGCTGCTCTTCCCTCGGGCAAGTATCCTAACACACTTTTTGCATCCTTTCTCTTTCGGTCTCGTACTGCTTGGCCAGCACAGCTGAAGAGCTCCTGTAGACGTCCTCCTTAGGGGGCCTAAGATTCATTCCTTCGTTTTGACTTGTGAGCATTTTAAACAGAAGCAAAGAAGCCCCGGAGAACTGCAAGTGTTAAAATTAGATGTTTAGATTTACCTGAAACAAAACTTGTTTTCGGTGTGTCTGTTTCGCTGCTATGGTAGCACAAAACCGGCAGTGCACTGCCCTATGAAAATAAACAGGGTGTTTGTGGCGCTGCCAGGCTTCTGGCTCTGCTTCTCCAGCAGAGAACTCTGTGCCCGTGTGTGGACAGGAGGCATTGCCCCTCCGCCACTCTCCCAGCTTGGGTGCAAGGTAGCGGGGCTGTCATCCGTATTCCTAGGTCTTTGTTTCTGTAAGGGGTTTTGCAAACACCTGTGATACAGTCCAGAGTTGTGTGAAAAGTGTTTCTGTGCTGCGGCGGGTTGCAAAGCCGCTGCTGGGCAATGGGAGGCTGGGTACAGGAGGGAACTAAACAACCTTTTGCTTTTCAGATCTGCATCTGTTTGAGAAACGCTGTTTAAATCTCATCTGTGACTGACTGGTGATTAAAAACAGGCCAGAACAAGGTAGTATTTCTGTGCTGGAAATGATGGTGGGTAGGTGTTCAGACCTGCCTGTCTTGAGTCAGGGACATCTCATCTAAATGGAAATAGCAGCTTCTGCTTCACATATCGCTGAAACTTGTGCTTTACAAATCTTGAGTCATTAAAATAAATCCAGCTTCATTTGTACTGCATGGTACAAAAAGAAGAATGAGAGAAAAGATAACAAAATAATCCACTGGGGACAAAATTGTGTTTTAATGTGATTTTGGTGGAAACCAGCTTCTCTGGTTTTGATTTCCATGGAAACTAGTACAGCAACGCTGCTTACCACTGCCTGCAGCGGGGCTGAGCTTGGCAGTAGGAACAGTAGCGGTGCGCTGGGTGATGAGCTGGCCAGCGCCTGGGGGGATGCTCAAACTCATGAGCATGAACTGAACAAAATGGGGTCACTGACCCAGAAAGCCACCCGTGAGTCCCTCTGCACCTCCTGATCTGCCTCAACTTTCTTTTCCCAAGGGCTCTTCTCCCTGAATTCTGTGGTCAGAGCCCAGGCCTGCTTTGCCTTCTCCCCATCTTGGTTTCAACTGATGTGTGGATCTCGGTATCGCCTTCTCTGTAGCAGCCTGAGCTCCCTGTAGGCATGGTGACCGCTGGCTCCTAGGGTGGTCGTGAGCTCTCACAGGCTTCACCCCAGCTCTGGAGATCCCTCTTCACCTCGCACCCTGGCATATCATGTCACTGCCCCGTGGGGCTGCCATGAAGTCTCATGATTGTTTTTCAGTCTTAACCTGTAGACATGTTACTGTCTGCTATTGGCGTCCCTGCAGCAGCTGGATGACCAGAACTGGCCCTGCAGTATCGCTGTATTTTGGAAGTGACCACAAAGGTTTCAAAGAAGTGCATACAAAGTAGAGAAAACAGCTTATTTGAAGAGGTGACATCTTTTTATGTTTCACCAGAGTTTGTGTGAATTTCTTTACCCACCAAAACACTTTGTTCGCCAGTCCTCCCAACATACAATGAGGGCAAACCAGAAATCATGTCAATGCTGGTGTATTTTGAAGGCAATGGTTTGAATCTTGCCCTGGCTAAAAAGAAGCAGTGTTGTTCCAAGTGTTCTGGCAAGCAGAAAAGCAGTGGAAGGGGAAGTGCTGAGACAAGTATGAGGGCACTCAAATACTGCCATGGTTTCCAGAGCAGAAAAAATGGGAAGATGGCTGATGAGTGCCTTTGAGCCCGATCAGTAGTAGAGCAACAGCATAAGAAGAAAGGGGTGTGAAAGGAGCAGGAATCTTCCTGTGTTGGCTGGGGGTGTTTGTAGGACAAGATGACTGTGGGTCAAGCTTGCGAGTACAACATAGACCTGTCTCTTGTTTCTAATCCCTGCTGCCCCCAGCCCTTCTGCAAGCCGTCCCCCTTCTGTTTCAGGGGACAGCCTGCTGCGCTTGGCAGCCGGCAAGCCTTGGAAGAACAGTGCTCAAGCTGTGACTTTCCCACTGGCTGGCTCCCACTGGAGGCATGTTACGCAGCTGGCAGTGGGGCTGCACTGGTATGAGGGTGTCTGTATCTCAGGCTGCTGCAGAAAGCGGGCACTGGGGTGAGCCGAGGCTGATGTCCCAGCCCCAGCTGTTGGACCCAGTTGCACCCCTACCTGCTTCTGTCCTTGCCTCTCTCTGAAACATGTCTCCTGAGCCTTGTTTCTCAGGACCTCAGTGAGAATCAGGCAGTCCAAGGCTGGCCAGGCCTGAACTAGAATGTTGTTTGCACCCCTCATCCCTGTGATTCTTTCCCTTTTAAAATAAACACAAGAGCCACCAGTGCTACAGCTGGAAATTCAGTGGAGAACCTGTAATGGGGACAGTTAATTCTGAGTTTTGCCTCATCTTACCAAGGGACAGAGCAAAAAGAATGTGTTCTGCTGTCAGCTATGATCCTCAGTGACTGCAGACCGGTCACATCACCTCCCAGTATTCCCTTCCCTTCTCCAAACTGGGAACGGTTCTACCTGGCTGCCGCATGAAGCGAAATTTAATTCCACCACCTTAGAAGAGCACTTTCTCCATAGCAAAGAGGAAACATTTTTGTTATTGGTGCTCCCTAATCAATCTTCTCCTGCAAGTTGTTTAATTCTTTGTTGAGTTTTTGTTTTTTTTTTCTTTGCTCGATCAATCGCCAAGTCTGCTGCGCTTGTGGTGCCGCATGAGAAAAGCAAGCCCTCCCTCACGCACCGGTCTCAGCAAGTGGTCACAACGCAGCCGGTGCTGCCTGGAGCTCGGGGTGGGCTGCCCAAGCTGCCCGGGCCACCGCGCCACTGCTGGGGCACTTTGGCCGTGCTGATCCCCTCGCTCTGCTGACTGCACCAGCCACTACCCTGCAGCTGGTGTGCGCACCTACGCGTCCTGCCTTGCCTTCCCAGCCAGGCAGGAAAACAAGGGTGGAAGTGTTGCTCTGGTTGATCTCTGTGTGTTTTGCCATCATCTTCACTTACATCTGCTTCTCTCCTTTCTGGTCTTAAAACAGACTTTAAGGGTGAGGAGTCAGAACAGAGAAATATTTTTCTTAGCAGGAATTGATGGTGGGCTTTCTCCTCACTGCTGCATTTTTCCTTCTCTTTTTGCAGGGTTGGGGGGGGTGTTATTCATTAGTGCGTACACTTGTCAGATTTGGGAAACAGACTCAGTCTAAATCATAGAATCACAGAATCATTAAGATTGGAGAAGGCCTCTGAGATCATCTAGTCCAACCGTCAACCCGAAAACACCATGCCTACTAAACCATGTCTTGAAGTGCCACATCTACACGTTTTAATCATTAAATCGTTGTTCCTGCTTGGATTAAATTTCTGATTGTGCACTTTGATACTGTTGGCTTTAAGAAATGCGAGTGGCTGGCAGAATGCTGTTGGTCAGCAGTCGCTGGCTTTGTGGCAGGAGCAGCAGTGGACAGCTGGCCCAAGGCAGGTGAGACTAAGGGCTAGGGGGGACCTCGGTGGTTATCCTGTGTGGTTTTTCTTCAGCTGCAGACACAGGCAAACCAGTAATAGAACATTTAAATCTCGAAATGGCTACAAGGAAGGAGAGAAATACAGGTGATGTTTACAGCAGGTCTGCCTTCTGTACTGGCACTGCTCAGGGGATGCTCTGTACAGATCTTCCCTCAGTATCCAGCATCACCTTTCTTCCCCTTTGAAACACCCTAGCTATCTCAGGTTGCTCATCTGCAGTACTGCTCAATACACTGATACTTCTACCCATTAAAATCAGCTTACTGACAGCTGCCATGTAGATGAAGGCTTGACTATGTAGGCTCTATAATATCATCTGGACTGCCTCTGCGGCTGAACATGCTACAGAACAGGGAGCATGTAAATGGTGTTTCAGCAACTCGGGCATGGAGGGGACCACTTTGAGGCAGAGGTCATTTTTTCTAGGTAATTTCTGAGATTTTTGAGGAATAGTAGCAAATTGTAGCAGAGACTTGATTCCAAATTGCTGGATTTCCTCAGCCTGGTGTATTAGGTTTGCAGGCTGCTTTGTCCGTCTGGGCAGCCCTGAATAGTTTTGAACCATCCCCTAGACCAGGCTTACTGCCACAGGCTGGCACGGTGCAGCCTGACTGCGGGCTGAGATACTCCGCTGCCATGGGAGAGTCCAGTCCCTCACTCAGCAATTGCTCTTACCTCCTGCCATATCTGGGATTTTCATGGGAGCCTTCACCTCCAAGAGTTTTGTTTAGTCTAAGTCACCCAGCCTGTGAGAGCTGATGATGCTGCAGTCATAAATACCTGTTGATGAAAATGGGCATTGAAAATGTGACAGATGTAGCTAAGTCTAAAATCATACCAAAGGGTCTTATGCTTGGGGTTAAATTACGGAGTGCAAATGTTCAGGCTGGTTCTTTCACAGCTCCTCTCAAGGTTTCAGTGCAGCACGTTTAATCTTTTGTATTTTAACTCTCCTAAACGCTATTGTGTGAGATTTGTTGTGTGTGTTTTTTTAACTAGAGACTATGTGTTATAATGCTGTTGACAAGGACAACCAAATGATGTCAAAGTCCTAATTATCCCAAGCTGAAGTGTCACCTCTGCTTTCTGTCTGAGTAGATGAAAGCAATGTTCAAAGAGACCCACTTAATGCCGGAGCATTTTTCAAGGCAATCAGCTGCTCCAAGCTCTTTTCCCCCTAAGCAATCTAAATGCTAAATAGATCTTTAAAATAATTACCATATCTAAGACGAGGAGCCATTTTCCCCTGCAAACACCTGATGCTCATTAGCAATATTTAATGTGTCACACATCACTTCTGTTTACTCTAAACTTCTTTTGGCAGGAGTTTGTCAGGTCTCTGCAAGTGTCTGCTGAGCCTATGCTGAAGAGCCGGGGGAGAGCCCGAATCCGTTTTCCGGAGAGAGAAGGGGTCTGGATTTCTGTGAGACTCTTCCCCTTTTTCCCCCCTCCTAGCTTCATTTTGATCTTATTAAAAATAAATAGTGTCAGTGAATGACACCAACCTGGCACCAGCCCAAGCCGGGTCCCCAAATCAGAGATGAGCTTAGCACTGAGTTTGTGAGGGGCAGGGTGATAGAAAAGCTGGCTTTAACCTGTCCTTGCAGCTTCTCTTCCCCTGGTCGGAAGAGGACACAGCTGGGTCACTGAGGGCTGCTTGCAGCATCCAAGAGCCCTTGTCAAGACCAGCAGCTGCTGGCACGGACGTAGCCCCTTTGCCCAGGAACATCTTTAGCACGTGCTGAACCATGAACCCCACGGGGCTGCCATGGAGCTGTTATAGCGGTTTTACTGGAGAAAGTGGAGCCTCCTGCTAGGGGAAATCCATAGGAGGGGTCTGCTTGCTGCACCTCATACGACTGTCAGGAATCACTCCCACCCATGTACCAATGCAATGTGTTAATGAAGGAGTGGACCTTCTGGGAAACTGGGGTTGCTCAAGGTGGAGCCGTTTTCAGCTCTGCCTGCTAAAGCTGTTCTACTTTATGCCTTGCATGATAATAAAGTTTAATTTGGACAAACGATGTATGATTCTAGCCTAGTGGTTCAAGAGCTTTCTGTCTTTGGAGCAAGGCCTGGAGCCTGAGATTGCTTCAGGAATTACTTCGCATTTTTATTCTGTAACTGTTTACTTTCAAGTTCATAAACAGCCTTTGGAGCAGTGCCAGGAATGCAGGACCTTCCTGCCATGCAAATGTCCCAGCTGCTGCTAGAAAACTGTAATTACTTTCCCTCTGGTGTAGGTCATCCTCAGATATTCCATACCAAGGATTTCACAAGAGCCTCACCATAAGACGTTCAGTGTTTTGCCCTCTAATCCCTTCTGCCAGCCCCAGGCAAGCCTATACAGCCCGGTGAAATAGGGAAAGCAGTGAGTGTTCTTTTATTTTTGTGTTTCTTCACAACGGCTGTGCTCTGGGAAGGTTTACCAAGTCAAGGAAAATGGAGGAACACCTCATTTATGAGTTCCCTTAGCATTTACTCTCAGAGATGGTCTGAACACAGCTGAGACTGAAGTGCTTCTAGGTAGGTGTTGGAGCAGATCCTGAATTATGAAGACCGAGACGTATATGTTTGAGGTAAATCCAGCTTTGGACAACAGCTGAATAGAGGCTTCTTGGATTCCAGTGTGAGATCTAACGATTCAAATCCCACCTACAGCCTTTGGATCTGGGCTTCTGGACACCACACGCCATCTGGGGTACAGCCTGGAAAAGAGTCTGAAGTCATCTGACTTTGAGCCCTATATTTTGGCTAGGATGCCATACATCCCTCTTAATGCATACTTCTCAAAGTTCTCATTCAAATGTCTCATTTGAAGAACATGTACTTCATTACCACAGGGGTTCTTTATCCGGTAATATACTGCAAACAAGACTGTAGGTCTTGAGTTAGTGGAGTTCATGGGACCCTTTCATGGGTGTGCTGTGAATGGCAGTGCCATCATCTGTGACCTCTGTGAACTCAGAGCCTCCAGACACCACCTCCCATTAGTAAAACAGATTACAAATTCTCAAAGGGTTTTTTTTGGTGTTGCTCAAGGAGAAGCAAGTACTACTGTCGACATTTCCTCTGAATTAGACAGTGATAAAACCTGACCCAGAGGGCTGTGAGCATGTGTGAGAAGGGTTATTTGGGGGCTCTTCCTCATATCCCAGGGCCCCCACCAGCTGATCTCTTCAGTCATGTCTTAATCTGACCATAATCCCAGCAAGCTAATGAAAGGGAACTGGCAGGAAAGGCTCAGTGCCTGCTGTAGCCACGAGTGACCAAGCAGATCCTGAAAGCTGTAAAAGGTTTCAAGGGGAATCAATATTCTCTGTGCTCTCATTTCTAATTGGGCTTTATTGCAGGGGTCTGATTCATGTGGTTCATTAAATGGACTCAGATGGAGTTTTTATAACCAAGTTTATACTCCTAGGGCATAGGATCAAAATAGCAGCAGCAAGCAATTGCCAAGGCCACTAGAACTCATCTGGAGAAGTAATTGCAAGAGCGCCAAAGCATTAGACTTCAAAGAAACATGGATGTGGCTGTATCAGTATTATTAATTGCATTTAAGTTTACCAAAAAAAAAAAGTTATCTGCCATGTTAAGAGTCACTTTAAAAACCACTCAGTGCTATGAAGTAAGTATTTCAACTAATTTGTAGTACCACTTGCATTCTGGGGCAAGTACTTTCTGGATCTTCATGAAGCCCATAAGTAAACAGCTCCTAAACAGTGACTATATCAGCTGGAGTTACATCCAGTTCTCTCATTCTTATGACACCATGCCCGAAACACCAAACTAGTGGAAACAATGAGGAACATACACAATGGAGAAAGATGCTGCCTGTTGCATCTCCTTATCTACCTTAGGTCTGCACAGACACTTTCAACTTCCCTGCAAAACATCAGTCAAATAGGAAAGGGGGTGTGGGGGGGAAAGGGTGAGGAGCAAACAAACCAACGAAATAACCCCAACATAGAGTGCTTCTGTGTATCTGATTAGATAAAAGTGCCACCTAAACCATTAGTCTGTTTCTGTCGGTGACCCAAACCAAACATCTAGGGGAAAAACGTAAGAACAGGGCAATTGCATGGTGCTACTCTCCCAAAACACTCTCAGGGCCCTCGGTAACTTCTGATGCATTGACATCCTAAGCCAGGGATAGCATCCTTACATTTAACAACCATTGATGGATTTCTCTTTATAGGGCTTGTCTAAGTAAATAGGAAGAGGGGGGTGTTTCAATTCTTAGAGGAACGTCTGCAATAACTAATTAGCACTACTTATTGCTAATTAGGTTGAGCATCAGTGTTTGGTGGAAAATAGGGCAAGAGATATCAGTTAGGTCAATGCATGGGTAAAGGAGAGAAAGGGGGAATTGGACCAAGGCGCTCAATGTGAAGCTGGCTCAGCTGGTATTGGCCTGGGACCTGCATTTTACTGTTATATTACTCCAGGAGCTAGAAGGGAGCCTGGGCAAGTCACACAGGTAGTTTTTTCAATCTGAATTACACATCAAACACCTTTGAGGCTGGACCTCTGTTCTCCCTGCAACTAGATTTAAGGAATGTCTAATTTCTAATGACAGCATGCCTGAAGGTAGTCATGAATTTTCTACAGAAACACTTTAAGTGGAGAACTCAGGTTTATGGAGCTTAAAATGTTTTATTTGAGGTGTCTTGGGGGGCAGGGAGAGGTTGATAAAAATTCTACTGGCTGCTCTTCCCCCACAGGAGGAGCCTGGGGCTCCAAATGAGATGCCTAGGCTTCCCATAGTTAGGGAGGATTGGGGCTGAGAAGTAAGACAGGAGTCAGCGTGCTGAGCAGAGAGCTGCCTAGGTTATACAACACGCTAACAAGATGATTAGTCCATTAATTATAAGATGGAGGGAGGTGCCTATTATTCCTTGGGGTTTTCAGAAGGGAAATGCTTCCTGGAGCTATGGCTGACCCGATTCGGGTGCCTTTCTGCCAAGGAACAGTGATGTGTTTTTGTGGTTAATGTAGCCCCCACTCTACTCATTCCAGACGGGCTTTGAGTCCTCCGGAATATCCCAGGTGAGTGTCCTCATTAAGATTAACTGCTTGGTTATTCTCATGTGTCTCTTTCTCAAGCTTTCTAGCTGAAGTTGTTTCGTTTTGTATGAATAATGAATCACTTTACTTGGAGATGATAGAGGAAAGGGACAGAGGGTGCACTGAGTGATTACTGAACAATTAAGTGTGTTGTAAACACAGAACCAACATATGCAATTTTAGGAGGCATTAAATGATTAATTCTTGGTTAAGACTAAGGAGATATCTTTACCACAGTGTGAAAGATTGGTAAACTTCATTTAGAGCTGCAGATGCCCAGAATGATAACTATATTCAATCGAAGACAAACTGAGACAGGAAAAAAAAAAAATACAGAAAACTGCTAGGATGAGCAGGAGACAAAGCAACTTGTTGTACAAGAAGAAACTACCAATCACAAGTTACTAATTTAGCAAAATTGAGATGGGGAATGATTGCTTTTTCTGGGAGATGAGGGGAGAGGTACTTGGAGAAAGAAGATAAAAAAAATGCTACTAGCACAAAGTGGATAAAATTGAACTTAAACTCACTTGGCCCAGAATCTAGAAGGATACTAATGAGCCGAGAAGTGTGTTCTGGAACTGCATTACAAGCCAGGCAAGGAAAGCTGCACTGGTTTGTATTGGCTAAACTTCTGGAGATGATGGGGATGGAGAAGAAACAATTCTGGATTTGAGAAATGCACTTTGAAGAGAAGACCTGAATGCTGACTCTGCCTGCTACACTCCTCTGGCTATGTCTCGGTGCTTCTGCTGCATTCCAGTGTTACAGTGGAATAGATGTACAAGCTAAGAATTCCCTCAGAGATCAAGTTAATGTATTGAGACAGAAGAGATTTCTCCTCGGCCCCCCCCTCCTCCCCTTTCCTTCCTGCTCAGAACCTGAGAGTAGGCATAGCTAAAAATGAAATGTGGAGCAAGGTTTATTTCTAGTCCTAGTAGCATTGACTTTCCTCTTCCCCCTGCAAATACATTGCTGGATACTGCGTTAGGATGCCTCTTCCTCCCAATGAGATTAGCAGGGGGCGTTGGGGTGGAGGCAGGGCCACAGGTGTGATTGCTTTTCTCTCCACTGTCACGCATGGCCTGTTTCTTACCTTCCCTGGCATTCTGCAATGTCCTTGAGCTTTCCCTATCAGTACATCATGGATTTCTGAGGCCTTTTATCTCTTACACAGATTTTTTTTATTATTACTATTATTTTTTTGAGGAATGGAAAGGCTTGTGGGGTGTGCGAGTGTATGGGGGATTGCATCTGGGTGGCAGGTCTGATGACCTCTCAGGACTAAACCTAGAATCATTGAATGCTTTGGCTTGGAAGGCATCTTTAGAGGTCATCTAGCCCACCCTCTCCCTGCAGTGAGCTGGGACATCTTTAATTAGATCAGGTTTCTCAGAGCCTTGTCTAACCTGACCTTGAATGTTTCTAGGGATGGGGCCCCCAGCTACCTCTCTGGGCAACCCGTTCCAGTGTTTTACCACCCTCATTGTAAAAAATTTCTTCCTTATATCCAGTCTAAACCTACCCTCCTTTAGTTTAAAACCATTCCTCCTTGTCCTGTCACAACAGGCACTGCTAAAAAAGATGGTCTCCATCTTTCCTGTAGGCCCCCTTTAAGTGCTGAAAGGCCACAATAAGGTCTCCCTGCAGCCTTCTCTTCTCCAGGCTGAACAATCCCAACTCTCTCAGCCTGTCCTCGTAGGAGAGGTGCTCCAGCCCTTGGATCATTTTTGTGGCCCTCTTCTGAACCTGCTCCAACAGGTCCATGTCCTTCTTGTGCTGAGGGCTCCAGAGCTGGATGCAGTACTCCAGGCGAGGTCTCACCAGAAACCTCTATGACAAGGCATTATTCTCAGCATCCCATGTGAACCTTCATTCGTGCAAGGAGAATAGTAGGACAAGGTCGTATCTGACTGTTCTGCACCCTGTCTTTGTCACTGGGGATTAGTTGCACTTTTGGTAGCCCAGTGAATACTACCACTGCATCATGCAAACCTACTCACAGGTACTCGATAGCCTGCTGTTTCCAGCATTGTCCTGGGTGGTCTGGGGAACACTGAGTTCAAATGCCTGCATGAAATTGGTCAGAGTAGGGATTCGAAGGTTAGGTTTCCCATTTTTTCATTATACAGGGTGTTCCAGTAGTGACTCCAATAGAATGATGGGTAATTTAGGTTGGAAGAAAGCTCCAGAAGTCATCTAGTCAAATTCTGCTCAGAGCAGGTGTAACCAGATGAGACTGCTCAGTGCTGTGTCCAGTCAGGTTTTGAACATCTCCAAGGCTGGATATTCCCCAGCCTCTCAGGGCAACAGGTCTATGTTGGGAGTGTGTGAAGCCCAATCCCCTAGGTAACTAGGAAGGTAATAGTTTAAACTTAGGAGCCTGTTTCCTGCACAGTCAATGGAAGGATGCAGAAGTTGTCTGAATGGGAATTAAATATGCTACATGGAAGCACTGGTGCATTAGGGATCTGGGCAATACAAATGTCATACCTAGCCAGTGGTAGAGTCCAGAAACACAGCCTCTAAGTACACAGCCCGATTTTTTTTTTTTTTTTTTTTTTTCTCTCCTCTCTCTTCTCCAGATCTTGTTGACTTACATGGCACAAACACAAGGCATGCAGCAGCCACAGAGTTCCAGAAGCTGTGTGTATGTCACTGATGCTAAAATGACAGTGCATAGTAACACTTAGTTGAAAGGACTATGGAGATGCTGCAGGGGTTGCAGCAGCAGGTCGATTAGGGTGTGTACAAAATTGATTAACAAACCTCTTGCTAATGCTCCACCAGGGGTGGTGCTGAGCTGGGATATGCAGCATGCAAGTTTTCCTTGTGTGTCATATGCAAACTCATCACAAATAATAGGAATAAAAGTAGGAATAAAACCCATAAATTGGAGCTGTGCACAAACCTCATCCAGGTAAACCATTCATATGGGCATAGCTCAGGCTACAGTAACGAGAAAATTAATTGCTAGAATATGATGCTTCCCTGTAACAAATCCAGATGGGGCTTGCTTTCACTTCAGTCCTTTTCAGACCTAGTGAGGATGAAGTATTTATTAAGGCACCAGGATAGAGGACTGCCTCATGCTACATAAACCACATATTTCCATTCAGCGTATTTCACTGAATGGCGTTATATTCAGCCAACACTAAGTAACATTATAGCAGACCGGACACTCGGTATTGACTACTATGGTAGAGCTTTAACATAACTTTCTATTTCAACAGATTTATTCTTGTAGTTTATGTATAGCTAGTACAAGTTATTTATCGTTTTATCTTGAGACAAATACTGAAGTCAGCACTCCAGACTTCAAAGTGGGTACCTAAGGCGAGTGGCTCAGATGCTCAGTGAGGCTAAGAATCTCAGAGTCGGCTACTAGCCTCAGCCATACCCCATTTCCTGCTGGGGAATTGCTAAATTATGCGCCCTGGCCCCGCAAATATTTCCCCCTGCTCTCCCAACCTATGACAATGGTAAGATAGAGAACTTATAATTTGTTTTAATGCCCTCCAGAGTCTAGCAGACACAGTTTCATAGCAGTTGAAAAACAGGAGCTTGAGATTACTTTGTACTTGTAATCCAGCTACCCTTGATTTTTCACTGTTCATTATCTCTCTTGATGGATTGTTTGAGTTTCCAACATATTTCCAGTACAATCAGGCCGTTACTCAGTGGGAATTGCAAAGGTACATAACTGTTTATGTACTTTAAAGCAAAATAGCTGGAGCATTCCCCTCCTCCCTCCGAGAGCAAGTCATCTTAAGGAGCATTCTTGCTTTCAGTGCATCGCCAACTAGCTCATTGCTTGGCATATGGTAATGAGACCACAACCAGCAAATCTGCAACTTTCTTACCTCTTTCTAATGCAAGTGAAAAACCTGGTGGTTCTTCCAACCTAAAATAAGACTACAAGTTGTGAAGTCTCCTCTTGCTGTAAACAGTTTTTTCTAAAGGACATATATTAGCTACCAACAAAGATAACAAGGTGGTCTTGGCTACTACTTACTCTTTTTCCCTTGCCGTGCGTGACAGTGCTGTTAAGCACGAGAACAGACTGATGTAACGACGGGGATGCTACTCCCCTGCTGTGTTTATGATGTGTTGTGATGGGTGTCATGATTTCAATCTATTTTGAAAGAACGTGATGATGGAAGAAACTGTAGACAACTATTTTAACTACCTAGCTTATTTCACCCTCAAAACAGGAATACAAACTCTCTTTTGCTTTTCACAATACCCTTCAGCATGCTGAAGGAGGCTGCAGAGTGAGATTCCTGTAAAAGTGATCCTGTTATTACTGTGATGTCAAACACAACTCAAATTCTCATCCTAGTGGGGTTACACCAGACCTAGGTTGTTGAACTGGCTGCAAGATTTTGGCCTGTACCGACAGATTAATTGAAGTAAGCGACAGAATAGCCGTTAGGCATCCTCCCCTGCCCCGGCGCATTAGACTGGCAGGAGCACGCAATGGTAGATAAACTGGTCCTTTACACACATATATGTGACAACTTATCTAGCGTTTTCTGCAACAGCATCTACTGTGCTTGACCTTGTTCTCAAAGCCTCAGATGAGATTTTTCTTTTTTAAGTGACTGCCTGCTGGTGCCGATTGGCAGGCCTGTTCTCCCCTTCCCCACACCACCTCATGTCTCTTTTGTACGTAGCGTGGAGTAGCATTATGTCTTTCAACAGCAGTGAACTGTTGGCCACCTCGCAGAACTTCACCGTACTATTTCCTTAGTGAATAGCCATCCGAAAAAATGAGTTGTACCATTCTGGTCACGCCTCAACCTGAAATCAGGAGCAGGCGGTCCAGTGACTGCATGAAGACTCTTCTGCTCCAGGATTAGAAAAGATGCAGCGTGTTTCATGGCTCCACAAGCCAAGCTGAAGTCAGGCAAGCACCTCAGTCGCTCTGTACTCTAGCGATGAATGAGGGCTCATACATCTCTTTGAACTGAGGCTAGACTTGCTTCCTGGACTTGCTTTAAAAAACATATGTATAAAGCATTTCCACCCTTGGAAATACTACGCCTCTGAATTCCATTCTCTATCCCTGTTTTACAGTACTGTACCACTCTCCTGCACAGACAGCAAATAGAGCCTACTTTTTCCATTTCCTCCCACACTGTAACAGGTATGACGAACCCTGCTACTTGTTCCTGTCCTGTCCTTTATGCAGGAAGCACCAGACAACCTGCCACTGGGAAAGCACACATGGGATGACAGATTCTTTTCTGACATACTTCCTATAATCGTGCAGTTTGTTTACGGCTTTATTTGAAAAATGCTGCCAACAAAAGCTCACTTTTGAAGTAGCTGAACTCGGGCAAGTGTTTGGTGTGCCTTGGAAGTGTGGTCTTATGCCTCTAAGCACAGGCGCAACTGGAGAAACGTCCTAACTACGCTGCTGTCATCCTTTACTGGAAAAGAGCCAAGAGGCAAACTGGGGAGTAATCTTTCACCTTGCCTGCTAAAGCAGACTACATTACTAGAGTGCCAGCCTACTAGCACCTTGGATTTTCCCAAATGCTCATAACCCTCTTTGCTATATTTCTAAAGGCAGTGATTAGTTGGAGACAGCTTTCCAGATTCTTCTTTCTAAGCAGCGGCACATCAGGTAGATACTGCAGCATGTTTTTTCCTTCCAGTGTATTCAGTCAGCTGCTCAGTTAAGCAACAAATCTGTTGTTTCATGAATAGTTAATCAAGTAAAAGGCAACTCTAAAGGAATGTGAAAAACAGCTGCTCAAGATTTATGCTCTAGAGTTTTAAGTAGTAGTTTGTTTCAAAGGGGGGAAAAAAAGAAAAAAGACTTGTAGCTGGGTGACAAGGGGGGAAGAGAGAGATGATGCCCAAGTCCCTTCTCTTAAAGTGGTCTACAGACAATATCTTTCTATCAGCAGAAGGCTGAGTCTGGCTCCAGAGGTATAAAAGGAACATTTACTTGCATTTTCCAATTCCATGAAAACTTCAATTACTGAGGTGACCACAGAAGTTTGTTTTTAAAAAAAAAAAAAAGACTGTGAATTAATGTTGAAGTTAAAGCTTGTTTATCTTCTACTTTCCCAAAACCATACCTTCACAAGTCCCTTTCATAAAGGAGAAACATTTGTGACCACCTGTGTGAAAGCACCTTCTTCACATTTTCTGCTCTAACATAAGAAACTCATATCTTGTACTTGTTTACTGGTCTTAAGTTTGCACAGTTATGCCAGAGCTAAAACCAAGAAAGAGAAAGATTTTATTTTTTTTTCAATCAGACCAAACTCTAGGTTATCTTTGAGGGAAAAGCTGTGTTATGTTCCAAGTTCCTGATTACTATAGATTCAGCATGCTCCTTGCACTTTTCACAATAAGGAAAGAGCCCATGTTGCTGGATTACCTTAAGTGGAAAACAAGCTCACAGAATGAGGAAAACATCAAATCACTATTTTTAGTGCGACAGGAAGTGAGAAGGGATGCTTATTTGGCTTCATTTAAAGACAGCAAAATCGCATCCTACTTAACACCTTGAATGATCCACTGTAAGAATATTGGAATTCTTTTTTTTTCAATTGTAGACATTTACCAGAAGTAAAACCCAAACATGTTAGGAAAGAACATGTTATTTTACTACTCGTTATACAGGAGGATAAGCTAAACAAGCTGTTTAAATAACACAGCTTATATTAAACCTGCATGTTGTTACATGGGGCAATAGTGAATTTTCTAAGTTTTACTTGCTGTGTCAAGCTGCATTTGAATACAAGACTTCCATACAGAAGTATTTGCAGATTTAAGTAACCTTAAGTGGATTACTATACTTCTGACCTACTATGTTTTGAAAATCACTATTCATTATACAGGAGGCATGTTTTTACATTAGCAGGTGGAATCAATTCTGGGTCACAACTGCTGAGCTAGTCTCCAATTTGTCTAATCTCCAATTTGTATTCGCGTTGGGGAAAGAAGTTTAACACCCCCTCCCAATATCTTTCAAATAATTTCTGTCTCTTCAGTAATTTGATTCCAAGTCTTCAGCAGCTATTACTTATCACATAAGTGAATCTTTTTTCATTAAAGCTTTACTATAAACAGCCAATTCATTTGCTGTGAGGTCCGTCAGAAACTACTGATGTGTACTAGGAAGTTAAGTGCACTGGAGAGAACTACACTCCTCTGTTAATCCTGGAACTGCTCCTGGCTGAGTACACTTGTACAGTCTAAGACTCAAACCTATACCTACAGCAGACAAACTCTACACTAACGCAAAGGCACAAAGTACCAAGCCAGCCTTGCTTTTCTACCTGCTGTATTTTTTTGGTCCAATGTGTCCTCCAATCCAAACTCTTTCAGTACAGCAGAATTACAAAGACATCGGCGTTCAAGATACCCAGGGGCAGATATAATTTTACAGTGCATGCAAGCAGTTAAGTCCTTATCCTTTGTAAAGAGAAAATGCAGTTTCAGGCAGACTCCCATCAAAACAATGTGCTTTGCCTATTCCTTTCTCAGGGGAAGGTTGGAAGTAGACTAATTCATGGGGTCTGTGATGTGATACATTCAGCCTGATCTTACCCATCACCTATCCCAGAGCAGACACACTTACCTGAATATAAATCCCTTTGTAGAAAGATCAAGTTTAGAGTGCAAGAGGGTTGCTGTGTTTCCCAAAGATCCTCAGGAAAGACAGTAGTCAAGACTAGGCCAGAGAAGTTAACTCAGCAGGCTGGAATGTAAGCCATTCTGTAATACAGCAAACAACTGCTGGTTCAGCCCAGGTAAACTTTCAAGCCCTGTTCTTTGGCAAATGGGCAAGAAATATTTGACTTCTTGTTTGGCAGAAAACACAAAATTCAGCACTCAAGTTTAACTAAAGGGTAATTTTTTTTATTCCCCATTAAGACTGTCTCAAGGACACAACTAAATGTTGGAAACCCCGCAGAAGGGCACATACAGTGAATGTGGCGACGTACAATGTGAACAGCCCCAGGGGTTCAAATAAAGTAGGACCATTAGCTAATCGGAGGAAAAAACCAAATTAAAACTCTGCTGAAGATGTTGCACTTTCTTCTCCATTTACACTGAAAAAAAAGTTAAATCCAACAAAATCCTTGCATCTCTAACAATACATTCAGTCCTGGCTAAAGAGTTTAACAAGATGACAACAGGATGACTATAATACAAAACGTTCACTACTACACTCTGTACACACCTGTTGTCCAAGCCCTCCCCCAAACCCATGTAACGATGGCGCCCCCATTATTTGCTTGCTTGCTGGGCCTGCCTGCGGAGGAGGACGTAGATCTTCTCCTTTATCCAGTCTTTATTGTACGGTTGGTATGTCTGAGTATCAGCACGGTACCTAGAGGTGGGGGGGGAAAGAATTAATGTAATATCAGTCTGTCCTGCAGCACATCCACCAGAAGAACTTCACAAACAATTAAGTGTCCTGAAGTGTGTAAGGCAGAAAGCTGTGTACAGAACGCAAGTAATATCGGAAGTAGATGGGAACTGCCACTTATCAAAGAGATTTCTCTTGTTCTGAAAAACAGTTACCCAGTAGATCAGTAAGAACCTGAAAGAAAACTAGATGCTCCAAGGACTACTGAGTGACTGGATCACAGTGTGTGCATGCTTTAATTCATTAATACAATTACCTATGGGAGACAACAAGTGGAGCACCACTTGTTTTTGGAGCTCGGAATGAAGAAGAATAGTGCCACCAGGAAATGATCTAACTTGTCTTGATGAGCCAAATACTTCACGCAAGCGTTCATGTGAATTTTCAGGTGTTCCACTTCTGTTTGGAATTTTTAGAAAATGAAAAGCACAATTTCCAGGAGCAAAGGTAGACTCATAAAAGGATGACAAAGGATTCTTGCCAGTTGGCAGTGATGGCAAGCTTACACTGAATGAACAAGGAGGCTTCATAAAAAGCAAACTGAAAACAAGAACCCACAGACTCATTTTCTTTGCTACTCAGGGACAGTTGATAAAAGTAGTCCACTAGCAAGATTTCTTGCCAGGGCCAAAGAACTCAGTTACTCCACACACTGCTGAATTGAAGCAGAATTAGATTGAAAAATGAAAGCAAATTGCATGAAATTATCTGTGTAGATTCATGCCTTCCTTTCCCCCTTAGTCGTTGAAGTTGAATGTTTTTCTCATGAAGATAGTACTTTCAGTGAATGCTTCAAGAACTACTGAAGTCTCAGTCAGTCTTTAAATCTTGGTACGCATATTTCTACTCGGATAAGAAGGGCAAGACGGTCATTGATAAGAAGCTAAGTAAAAATCCAGAGTTAACTCAATCCAGAATAATTTACAGTTCTTACCTAAGGAAAAAAAAACCCTAAGCATACTGTTTCCAAGAAAGCCTTGTTGTTTAAAACCCAGCATGACTGGTTCAAGGCCATAGAAAGAGTTTTGGTATATATTGATACAGCAGTAGATAGCAGTAGCTCCAGTGCAGTGTAAGAAATGCTAGTTTCAGGAAAAGTTACTGATTTCCACTCCCGCCTCAATCCATTCATAGCGCTACACCGTGAGACCAGATAGCAAGTACTTTAGGAATCTCCATGAACGTGTCTGGTATGATACGTGCTATGTGTGCCATCTGGTGGAAATCTATAAGCTGAAGTAGAATTTGGCACGAAACCGAGTTTACAAGCCTAATTAAGAAAGGCACAAGACTGTACTAGAAAACAGTTGCTACTTCCTGAAGCAAGTAGCTAGCTTCAGTCTGCTAGACAAACTAAACCAAAGGGTGTCTTTCAAACCGCATCAGCCCAGCACGACGACACTTCAAGATCAAACGTGGCAGAATGTCTAGGAACAAGGTAACTGCAGAAACTGTAACCTTGTTTTACTTATTCTACTGAAAACGATGGTAAATGGCATTTGTGATAAATTGCTATTGGTAACATAGATTCTGTATGTACACCAGAATGCAAAGGAAAGCAATCTGATGCTCAGGTTTTTACAAAACGGGCTTTTATTTTAAGCTGGAGTTAACTGGCAAAGGTTGTTCACTGTTCAGCTGCACAAGTACTTGCACTGGGGTTTCAGACAAAGCAGTACAGCTGCAGGAGTGTCCACGCCAGATACTCACTGTCTTAAAAATCTTCTGGAATTTTGAGTTTAGAAAGCCAAATACTAGGTCTTTTCTTGTCTGAATATGACATTTGTATCCTTGTTCTTACAGAATTTCTGCAAAGTTGATACCACTGTCATATCAAACCATTACCTTGAAATTTATGGCATGGAAAGCACTCATGATCTGGACTAAGGGATTTAGTTACAATGTTATATTCTGAATAGTGACATTTAACATTTGATGTCACAGTACAATCTGAACAGAAAGTACACAAGATCACCTTTGCTTGCCCACAACTTTGACACACAGATGAGAACTGGAGATAATGTATTCACAAGAACACTCAAACAATTAGCTGGGGCTCTCTGGAGGATTGATCTGTTTCTTAATGGCTTCATTAGGATTTAGAGAAACTTCCATCTTGCTGTAACTTGATCAAAATAAACAACTGGCTGCAGTGCACTTCTATACACTTCTACTATACCACTAGTACAGCCCTCAGCTGAATAAAATTCTGCAATCATTCTGCCTCCTTAAGAATCAGACCAACTGCACAAAGGCAGATACAGCCCCAGTTTAAACAGATTCTAGCATTAATAAAGTACGTTGCTGTATTAAGCTGTTGGACTTCAGTACTTGCAATGCTGGGAGCTTCAATGTGACTAAAATCCAAGTGGAAGTACCAGTTTAAGCTTTCTTTAGAGATAATTTATTCCAATGCAGTTAATTGGACAGAGCAACACTGCATGCCAGCTGCAATACTGCTGCCTTAGTAACACAGTTTTTGAAAAAAAACAACCCCAGAATCTTACCAGATTTAACATAAAACACGTAAGAGTTTGCACAGAAGACTTCTGACTTCTCTAAGTCACTGAAATGGACTTGTACAACTGAACTTACACAAGACAGCTGAGGTCTGCCAAGTCATCAATGAAGTCAAACAATTGGCTGATATCATATGTAATGGATGGACTGTTGGGATTCATTCTCTTCAGATGCTCTTCATACATTTTACAGACTCCTACAGAGAAAAAAGATGAACAATGCAGTATTAAAAAACCAGCAACTGTATTTGCTGAAACTTCTTCAGCTACTGAACCACAGATATCAGGAAAGTTTAGAGATGACTACCATGAAAACAGAGACATAAACTTTTTACTTGGATTTTGCAGAGTTGAAATGCTTTTGTTCTAGCTATTTGCATTGAAACATAACACTAACACCATAAATATCAGGTCAGATACATGGACAGAAGCATCTAGAGGAAAAAGTTTTAGTTCTGTCAAAGATGGAACTTTCCATGCAGTAAGCTCCAACGGAAACCTGAAATTCCTTCTAATAATTTTAAGACGGCAATGGCAACATATATTCCTGCAGTACAATACCTGAGAAAGAGAAGAACTAATGTTAAATGAAACTAGTCAAATCTCAGAAGACAGATCATTCTTGATGAAAGAGTCACACAGGGCTACTGAGGTGAGAGTGACAGCACAAGCATGTATATGCATTTAAATCAGTTTTATTTAAGCTAGCCCATAAATAATTCAGATACATTTGAGAAGAATATAATATTAAAGTGAGCACGGAGGCTTTATATGGTCTTTATTATGCTTTTGTTTGCCTTGCAAAACTTCCTGGAATTAGAAAATTTTTTTGTTATGTAAACTTCCACATTTAAATCATACAGCTGTAGTATTTCAATCTTCTTTCCAAGCTCACTGTGTCTCTTAAAGTCATGCAGGACTTTTTTCTCTGGCACACATGCCATGAGGCTGTAAATTATATATCAATTGCACACATATGTTTATTTTATATATTATTTCCAGTAGCACAAAAATTAGTACGAGAGTTAGGCTCTGATCCTGCAATGAAATGCATTCAGGCAAGTCTGCTGCACGGCCTCACCAAGAATACTGCCTACTCTCACGAACTGAATATGGTTCAATCTAGTTAAAAAGAGACACTTAATATAAAAAGGAAGTCTAAGAAACAAAGAATAACCATTTTTTAGTTTGCTAAAACATTAGTAAACTAAAAGCATGATTTTTGCATTTTTATGAATTATCTTAGGAAAACATGAACAGCAACTTATTTTCTTACTGAGTAAGTTTGGGAATATGTCAAAAATGGAGCTTTAACAACAATTTTTAACTACCATGTCTGCACCCACCTTCCATGCACTCATTCACCGATTCATAATCAGCGTATGTTCTGCCTTCTGGCCTCTTGGTAGGCTGGACAAGTAGAATTGTGTGAGACTGAAAAACAAAACAAAACAAACACCAAGAAAACAGGTTACTTGCAAAATTTGCATGACTTTTTTGTTTGAATTACGTTATTTATCTGAATGAAGCACTAAAAAGAAGCATATTAAAACACTGAACTAGCAATCAAGGACACAGACATTTTCCAAATAGCATTTACTGTTCATATAAGCTGTGTTACTAGTTTTTGTTTCCAATCAGTCCCATCAATCCTCACGTAACTTTAAAATGTGTAAAATCACCAGTAAAGCATTAAAAAAAAAAAACCAAAAAACCAAAAACCCCACATGGAAATAGTAGTTTCTATTTAAACACAAAAGCAAATGCATAAAAGCTATGCCATTAGTGCGTTTACTTATTTTATTGCAAACGCAAGCTGTTCGTACGATTTTTAAATACTCCAATTAAAGAGCAAGGAGGGAGTCCAACTTAACTTCACTGTCAGTCTCACCTTAAAGATTTTAACACAAATAGCTATTTTGAGTTGTTCATTCAGCTTCAAGGCAACACAAATTACACAACAAATCCACACTTAGTACTCAAGATTATTTCCTGCCAAACAGATGCACTGATTTTTTCATACTTCGGTGAGTCTACTGAAACAATAATTACGGCACAGACAACTGTTCCAAATGCCAGAGTCTGTAAGCTTATTCTTCCGCAGGAAAGACTTACATGACCGTGCAGCCTGCAGCTTGCATTATTTCTGTAATATTGTTCACTTGGCTACAGCAAGTAATTTGAGCAAACAACAAGGAAGATTTTTGAAGTGTACACAACCTGTGATCTAATTAACAGGTTACACAGCGCGGAAAGTTCGCAAGCATGCTGTAAAACACCATTTCCAGTGCTGCTAATTGGATCCAACACTTCCAATGCTAATATATGAGGTGAGCACATGACATGTAATATTCATGGAGGCAACCACAGAGTAAGATGTGCTAGAAACAGATAGCAAAGCATATTCTTGGGCTTAAATTAACCAGCTGCTGACAGAAAAATCCTGACCCACACTTTTGACAGATCAATGAAGACATCAGTTCAGTGTTCAAATGCAGCGACAGAAAAGAAAACCGGCAAATATTAGGGTTTACTAGGAACATATAAAAAAACAGTTCAACTTTTAATACCATGACTGATAAGTGTTCTCATGACTGGAAGACAGTTTTCAGTTCTTTAAATTCTGTCTCAAATTACATGGTAGAAGGAGATTCACAGGAGCCCAGAAAAAAAGTTACACAGAGAAACAGAAGCAACAAGACTCTTCCCCATCAGAAATGGAAAAAGGGAGCAATTCAGAGCTACACACTGCAACACATATCATATAACGGAGGCTAGATCCTTTAAGTCCACTTTCATGTATGCCAGAGGATACTAGATCTGAAAGTAATTCCCCAAGGGGGAGGCTAAGTGCATTGTGCTTGAACAGGCATGTCTTACGAGGGACTCCAAATAGACTCTGCCAAACGTTTAAAATAAAGTACTTTTTCCAGCACTATCATTTTTATTTGCTTGTCACTGATGGCTTGGTTCCAGGACTTGCAACTCTGATTTGACTAAGGATCCCTTATTAACAACAACGGATGAGGTGCATCAGCCAGTTCACTCAGTGTGTTCTAAAAAAAAAGGCTGTGTTATTTTAGCATTGGTGTTTTGCAAACGGCATTTGTGCTGTCTGATTACATGCACATCTTTCTCTCTTTCAGCTACACTCTGTATTTTAAAAAAGTTGGTTTTCTTTGGCAAGACCTAAGACAGCACAGATAAAATGGAATTGACTAGGAGTTACAGAACTGTATCATAATTGAGTGAATTCTGTCTGTGTTTGGTCTCCTGGCATCTTGCTGGGGAATTGTATACACTCTGAAATTATCCCAACAATCAGACTATAGAAAAAAATATCAGTGAGCCAGACATGTAAGCCAGTTCTTTTAGGACTTTAAGGGAGAAATTATTTTGGCTTCTGACTTTAAACCGTTTATCACTTCGGGCACTTTACAATATCCATATCAGGTACTGGCCTGGAATTTATTAAAATTAATGCCATTGGGGCTATCTGTGTTGTAGACCTAATGCATTACATCTCAACCATTTCTTCAGGAACTTCTCATTATTTTACCTTAAGGGGGAGGAAAAAAAAAAAAAAAGCTTCGTTTGATGGAATTGCTCCTCCTCTCCTACCACAGAAGCGCAAAAAAACAACAAGTTCAGAAGCCCGAGAGAAGTTTCCTTCCACTACTACGTGTCCTACTGAATATGTGCCTAGGTGACAGGGCAAAAATCGGTGCGATTAATAACTACTGTGTTTTCCTACAGGTATAAATCTTATTGCTAGGAAAAAAGAAAACCAGAACAAGGGAAGATCCATAAACCTTCATGCATTAGGACCAGGTTATCTGGAAGAGTCTAATATGGACTCTTATTATTCTGATGCATACATTAGGTGTTTTTCCATTTTATTTTAAAGCACAGTTGTACTGACTGCTGCTAAGCCGGGCACTGAAAAAGATACCATGTGTTTTATATTACACCGATTTTGAACTTCTAGAGTACTTCAGAAAGCGCTCCAATTATTGAAGGCGCAACCCTGTAACAACGGTCAAGGCAGCGCCGACAGCCAAACCAGCATCTGCCCACAGAGGCTTCTACCAATTTTTATTTAGTCAACAACACAGTGAAAAAATAACTGAAAAGGAAGAGAAACAAGCATTGTAAGAATAAGATGTGCAGTGATGCAAATACCGGTAGTGTACCACCCACTCAAATGCCTTGCAGTTATTCCTGCTAGGTCGAAAAAGTGATTAAAGTTCCACTTTGGACATCAGGGAGAGGGCTCGTAGCTGCACATCCCAGCAGAAGCTAACCGCTTTTGAGCAAGTGCCGGACAGATGTAGAACTTTGCTGCAAACCCAGAAGCAGTCGTCCTTCCGCCGCAGGGCAACAACTTGCTTCGGCATATTCAAATTTATTAGACGAATGCAACAAACCATCGTGACCGGCAGGCCTTTGTGCTTCAGCGTGCCATTCAGGCAGCCCGCCAGCGCAAGCTGTACCGCCTTTCCCTCCTCCCGAGTACTGCGGAGGAGCAGGGAAAGCAGCACGGGCAGAAGCAGCTTCAATCCACGCAGGCCAGCCATTTAAGGCAGGCACGCTCGACGGATCCGCGAAGCTAGCGCTCGCGAGGAGGAGCTGCACTTCCAGAAGCGCCCTGAAAAGGGGCTGAGGCTCCCGGGCAAGCCCGCTCCACGCCCGGGCCGGAACCCTCCCGCCTCCCTCCCCGAGGGGAGCCGGCCTTTGTGCCGGGGGTGGTGGTGGGGGGGGGAGGGCACTTCGTGAGGCCGCTGCCCCGCCAACACGTGCTGCCGCCCGCCCGGGCCCGGAGCGGCCGCGGCCTTCCCCCACCACCCGCCGGGCCTGCCTTCCCCACTACCCGCCGCGCCTTCCTTCCCGCCCGCGGCGCCGGCGACCGCCCCCTGCCCTAAGGGGGAAGGGAAAGCAGGCCGGGCAGCGCGGCTCCCCCCGCCAAGGACAGGCGCAGGGGGGGCGAGGAGGACCCGCCGGGCCCGGCCCGCCGCCCGCCCCGCTCACCATCACGGCTCCCGCTC
>VZTL01039480.1:105712-115988 GCA_013400535.1 Scopus umbretta
GCCCCGCGGCGGATAAGAGGCGCGCGACGATCCCCCCACACCCCCCCGCGCCCGCCGGAAACGCTGCGCTAACGGCCGACCATAGAGGTCGCGGCGCCAGAGTGCCGCCCGCGCAGGCGCAGGGACGGGGCGCTGGGGGTGCCGGGAGCGGNCAGCCGCGCAGGTCTCTCCCTGCCCGCCCCTTGCGGCGGTGTCGGGCGGGAGAGCGGCTGCCGCACGCCGGGCCCGGAGGGGCCGCCGCTGGGGACCGAGCCGGCCGGAGCCGCCGGGCAAGACAGACATGGCTGAAAGCCTTTCCTGGGAGCTCGGTGTCTGCACGGGTTAAGGAGCGCGGGGCGAGGTGGAAAAGTTGCTGTTGAATTTCACTTTAAGGGACCGGACAGAAAGCAGCGAAATGGATGACTTCCGCTCCATCTGCCTGCTGTCTCTGGCCATGCTGGTCGCCTGCTATGTGGCAGGCATTATCCCCTTGGCAGTTAATTTTTCCGAGGTAAGACAGCTTCGCCACACTGCTCCTTGGCTAAGGGAGAAGAGCGGAATCTAGACGGAGAGGTCTACCAGGAGGACTTAGTGCTGTCCGCTTTCAAGTGCGGCAGTGCTGATAGGGGTGATGTTGTAACTTTCCTTGAAGTTGTGGATGTGATGTTAACTTTCACTCAAAATTGCACTGTAAACCTATGCTTATTCTGCAACGTGTGCAGAAGCCGTTTAAGCGTGCCCAATTTGATCCAAGCGTCTCAGCTACAGATGAAGCAAAGTATCAGCGTGTAGTGGAAGGACATGCTAGCAGGTGGACATAACTATTTTTAGAAACTTGTGTCAGAAACTTCTGCAGTCAGATGTTAACTTTTGTTGTGTGTCTAAACTTGTATTATGTCTCAAATTAGGGCTTCTAAAACCAATTCAGAGAACGTTCTCAGAAAACTGTTTTGGTTCACAGTTTTGTTCGTGACTTGTGTGGCTGAAAAGTTAAACTCTTAAGTCTTTTGATTACAACACAACTTCAAGTTGTGCTTCTATCTCGTGGAACTCAAGGCATTCTTTTGGAAAAAATATCTTGGATACACAAGGTGTTGTTAAAGGAAAGGGAGACTCTTATGGATTGAGTGAGTTTCCAAGCGGTACAGGAGTTTGGAAGTGAATGTATTTGGGTGCTTCTAATAGATGATTGTTGAGGGGTTTATGGTTGTTACAGTCTCTGAAAGTCTCCTAATACCCTCTGATGCCTGAGGGGTTTTTATCTTTCTAAGTGATGACTGTTGCATACAGGTGTGATATAGCGAGAGTTTAGCTGTTCTGAGGTAGCAAGAGCTCTCTTAAGAGAGGTTTCCCGTTTCTACTGGGAGCAGTGCTGCTTTTGGAAGGTGAAGTTCTGGAGGAGAGGTGTGACTTGGTCTTCTATCAAGTCACAGAGCTGGGTGCACCTGTCCTTTGGTCCCATTATTACTAGGAGGCTCTGGGAGCAGTAGGCTCTGAACAGCATGGAAGGACAGGCTGTTCATTTTGGTAACAGTACAATTTGCCTAAATGGATTGAAACACAAGAATATATTCTGAAGTCTTTTCATAAACGTGAGCATAGTTCTGGTTTACCAGTGCTTTGTCTGATGCTTTGATAGACCTTCCCTTATGTGACTTCAGGGCTGTTGCTTCCACTGTCTTGCTCTTCAAAACTCATTTTTGCCCTGAAGCCTACAAAGGGTGTTATTGCAGATTTGCTGAGAATGCTGCTTAGCATGCTAAAATGGTCTCTTTTAGTATTTAATTCTGCATTTCCTCTTGTATGTGCTTGATAGTTACCTGCTGTCTCTGACTTTATGTTCATGACCTGTGCTCAAATATATGCTGTTTGGAGGTAGAGATCTTGATCTGTGTTTATGCAGCTTTTTTATATAGTTGAGTCGGGGGCTCCTAGATCTTCTGGGGCTCCCAACAGCTGCAGGAATACACATCTGTTGTGGATCCAAAAACATAGCACTCTGCATAAGCAGTAATCACATATTTATTAGCCTTTTGTGTGTGCAGTATTTTACTAATGGTACACACATGTGCAATCGAGTTTATTGTGGTATCTTAAACTCTCGGAAATTCTTGATTCAGTTTTACACTTGTCTTAAGTAGGATATTTTAAGGATCCACATGCTATGCTGGTTTAAAAGAGGAGCTGAATCTCTCTGCAAATGCTAACTAATCCTTGAAGTGTCTAATTAGAAGTTAGAATTGTTTTGTTTAAAATGGTTGCTGAGGCCTGTGCAACATGGACAATTTGAAACTGAAATGACTGTTTGGACTGTGCGTTCTATGGTTTGCAAAAAGTTTTGCAGATGGCCTTATTGAGGAGAAATGCCTCTTCGCACTGGCCATTTATAGTGGTTAGAAAACAAAAATGAATGCTTTACATAACATATCTCAGATACTGGAGAATAATGAAATTATTCGTTAGTGTTAGTACGTTTCCTCAAATGAGTTTTTTTTTGCTGTGGAACCTATTGGTTGTGTTCTGATTTCAGCTGGTTGCTATTCTTTTAATTAGATTTGGATATTCTTGAAAGTATAAAGCTCCAGCAAAGCCAGATATGACTAAACATTGGTGGTAAAAAGGTACAAGCTGAACAGAGCTTCCCTTTATTTCTGTATGCAGGTGTACCTTTTCAACCTATTTCTAATTTACAGTACTCTGTTGGGCTAACTTTGGGCTGGAAACAATACTACACCAGTTCTGGAAGCTATCTCCTAAGTTGTAGCCTAAATGCAAAACCAGAAAATAAAATCGAGTTCTAGCGGTTTGAATCTTTTGCTGGTGTAACAGAGGCAGGCAGCGTTGGCTGGGCTGGGACTGCTTGCTGCTGAAAGTAGGTGTGAGTTTTTGCTGGGTCCAAGTAAGAGTTTCAGTACCATGCAGGCTTAAACCAAATACTGAGCTGTGGAACAGCTTGCTAATTTGAGGAATCTTAAGATTTTGCCCATGTGGTTTTTTTAAACACTATTTACTGTGTTGCTTTTGCTTTTAACAAGAGGCACACAAGTGGTTTTGTAACTGAAATGGTTTGATTCCTTGGATCAAACTAGATGGCTTTTGCCTGCCTGGATAGGCTGCAATTATTAGGTTTCTGTATTCACTGTGTCTAAGTATCTTCTAGTGAAAAGGAGATGGAGACTTCTCTTGAAACAGTAACTTGTTAGTGTGTATTATTTTCATGGATCTTTAAAACTCACAGATGCCCAAATGAAAGCAAGCAGTACTCTGTTTTTGCAGTTGTAATAAACCAGTATTACTTCTGACACTTTTTTCCCCTGTGTTTATATATGCAAGTATGTAAAAGAGATTATAGTGCTGCAGTATAAAAAATAATCTTGTTTTTCCTTGTAAGATACTATGTTTTTGCAAAACAACATGAACAGTGGGTGTTGAAGATTATCTTTTCATGTAGATTGCCTCTGTATAACATTATACCAAGTATAACTGTTATATGTGCCAGCATACAGTGCATGCTTGTGGAAGCTTTTCAGGTGTTTTCATCTCTTGCATGTTACTATTTGAATTTTCCCCAGTAATGCTCTAAATGTTTCCTTCTGGTCACATTTGGCTTGCTTTCAGAAAGCTAGCTGTGCCTCTCTCTAGAGCCCCCCATTTCTTCTATGCAAGAGTCGGCTATTTCAGTGACATTGAACAACTTGTGTCACTATGGTACATGAAGGAGAATGGATGGCATAATAAGGATACCCGGCAAGTGTTTTCCTGTTAGTCAAACGCTGACCTCTGACTCCAGGTCCTCCATAGTTAATATTAATATTTCAGTCATGCCTAGACATCTCTTTGTGTGTGGAAGGTGATGGTGGTTCTGCCACAAAATGTATGCTACACAGTCGTTATGAGGATCTAAACTCCCACGGTTGCTACATGCGATGTGATAAGGGCTATTACAGAAATGAGGAGAAACAGCCTCTGCAAGATGTTGTATTTCAGAGTCTGTTAGATGTTGATATAACTGGATTTTCAGTACATGGCTTTGACTTTAGGCTGTCAATGTTGTAGTCACAAGGAAGCAAAAAGTAATTTTAAAAAAATACACCCCTGTTGTTCTTAAATTGGTAAAACATAATTGAGTCAGTTTGGGAGGGGTGATAGCTCTCAACTTTTTGCCCAAAATTAGATTATAACTAGGAAGATAACGCTTACTAACAGTAGCTTTAGTCTTGTTGTAGAAACTCCTCCTGGAATATGAACAAAACTACTTTCCCTTACGGTACTATAAAAACACTATGTTTATTTTTTTTTTTAAGTTTAATTGCAAATTTGCAATATTTGCCCAACAAATCTATTTTAAACCCTATCTTTGCCGAGGAGAAAAACCCTATCTTGACCGAGGAGAAAGGGGAGTGCTATGGTCTGTAATTACCTGGAGAGTGGAATATAATTTTATATGGCCCTAAATGCCTTTACAGTCTTTCACTCCTTTTAAAATGTTACTGGAAGGATTTGAAATGGTTGTAAAAACAATAGGCAATGTTCTGCATTTGTGCATCCCCTAATCAGATTAAAAAGAAAAAAAGACTGACATAAAATTTAATTAGCACCATTATTGGTTTGACTAGTGCAGCTCCCTCATTCAAATCCTAATTTGAGCAAGGCTTTTAAAATGATTTTTTTATAGTTCTGGTTTTGGACCTTTTTTTGGGATTCAGTCCCTTCTGCCATATTTTGTAGCTACCTGACATTCTGCATGCGCTGTGATACTACAGTATCTAAAACTTCACCTGGCACCTTTTTAATACATTAAACACACCATCAGATCTTTCAAGTACCAAAAAGTATCTTTCTCTTAAATTACTTCTTTATCCACAGTTTTATGGTTTTAAAGAAAGTTGGTTCTTCGATGATACACTATTAAATAGAAGGCCATAAAAGTATGGCAGCTTTAAGGACAAGCTTTCTGCATAAGAGTGGCTGTTTGTTTTAGAGACTGATGTATAGTTCATCTATCATGTAACAGTCTTATAACAGCTTAACTTCGTTCCTTGTGTCTCAAACCTGTAGGTGAAACTACAGCTCCTGCTTTTTTTCTCTAAAAGTCTTCCTTTTTCTGTAATACTAAAACTTCTCTTAGCCCTTTTCTGTATTATATAAATATAGCTGACTTAGCCATTTATACTCATACTCAGCCAATGTGTTTATGTCTGTAGATGCATTTACATTATTGGTTCTCTTGTCTTTCGGTTTCTTTGTTTTGTTATTTGTCTTTTCTTTGTTTATTTGAACTGGCTTTTTTGGGAAACGGGCAACTTATCTTGCGCTGTGCCATACCTAGCAGAGATTTTGGGGAACTTACATGTTTAAATATGATTTCTAGTAGGAAGGATATATCTGAAAACAAACCCAGAATGGAGACAAACTGTAAAGTTGCAAACACACTTCAAAATTCAAGCACTTTCAATCTTTCTTTGTCTCTGCAGGCCTTACAGTTTGAGGTCCGAGAGGGTGAATTAGACCCCAATAATCATTAGTGACCGATATAGCAATGCTTGTTGTGTTTAAGTATGCTGTGTCTTATTTCTTGTCTGACATTAACAGTCAAATGATTCATCTTTAACTTTCATTTCCTACTTGAGTTGATTGCATCAAGCACTAGATATGTTCGCTTTTCAGAAAGTTGATCATTAGAAATACAGGACTATGCAACTGGGGCTTTTGAATAAAAATCAGCAAGATGTTTTATCGATCATTCCCTCCTCCCCTGCGCCAACCTCTGTTAAGGAAGGAGAGTAAAGAAAGCATTTTTGTTCTTAAAGATGTTACTTGTTTTGTACTTGCTTGCAGGAGAGATTAAAATTGGTGACTGTTCTGGGTGCTGGACTGCTGTGTGGAACTGCCTTGGCTGTCATTGTGCCAGAAGGAGTACATGCACTTTATGAAGACATTTTGGAGGGTAAGAACCAAATCCATGTCTGTAGATGGCCTTGTTCAAGATAACTTAGGTTATGGTACTGTGATACACTGGGGCTTATTTCTAGGGCTTTTAATGTCAGATTGGTGGGAGGGTTTCACAGCAGCATAACACAAAGCCAGCATAGAATCACAAAACTGCTATAGGTATGATATTGTATGTTTATGGTGATTTGACAGAGAAAGGCACATGATCAGGCTATGGATCAGATGAGTCAGTGATCCAGTTGTTTGCAGGTCCAGGTACTGTACTGCTTATGGAATCACAGCCTTTTATGCCAGGTCATGTGTAGTGTTCCTTATTCTGGGGAGAGTTAAAGTTTAACTTTCACTGGAACTTCAAAGGATGTGTAAGGATGCCTTTGGCAGAGAATGAAATTGTGGACTATTTGCTGGGGTTTTTTTTTGTAGTTTAGATCACTTCTCATTAAAGCAATCACAGGAAGTGTTTTATAGATCTATGTGTACTTGCCCTCGTACGAATTTCTTCCTTTGAAGCTGAAGAGTATCTTGGAATTAAGTTACCTTGATGTATTTGGCTGAAAATTATGGTTATATAGGGCTAATTCACAGAGTAGGAGGCATTTCTTTTTTGGGTGGTGGTGGTGGTGTCCATTACACGTAGATATCTGCACATGGTTCCAAGTTCAAGCATCCAGTTCCAGTCTGCTGTTGCTGGTCTTCAAAACCTCATAGTCTCTAATGAACAGCTCAAAGCTAACAGCAGTTATGTCTTGGAGGGACGTGAGTGTGGAGCACGTCTTATACCCAACAGTCTTAGTAAACCTCAATTTGAGGTTATGATATAATTTTAAATAGTCAGAGCTCATTCTCTCTGTTTGGAGTGCACTTTAAATCTTGCTTCAGCCTAGAGTCTTGTGCTGTTACATTACCATTGCATGTCTAAGATTTTTCCAGTATGCTCAGAATCAGAAATTTATCTGAAAGTAAACAGCAACAGCTTAGTGGTCACAGAAGAAAGGACTATAAAGTTAAGTCTGAGAGAACCTTGCAAATGTCTGATGCACTGTTGTTGCTAATCTGGGATTAAGAGATAATTGTAATACTCTGCTTTTCTTGTACTACCATTTTTTTCTTGCTTCTGCACTGGTTTAAATTTCTTTTTAATAATATGCTTTAATTTATCCTGCTTTAGTTTCCACTAAATGTATGTTGTTCTGCTTAGATTTAAAGTAAACAGAAGATAATATATAAAATCATCCTTAATCAAGCACTGAAAGAATCCTCTGATTATGTTTCTATACTGTACTGTAATTTGTGCATTCTAATGTAGGATGTCTCTAATGAGCTGTAGTTGTGGGTTTGCTCTCCATTCAATTTTAATTCCAAGTAGACTAAAATTTTCTTGTAATGATGTGGCTAGCAGTAAATACAATTGCTGTGAATGTTTGCATTTTGGTTTTTTTTCTTCACTAAAGGGTATATACTGTTCATGTATGAAATCTACAGCCTGCTGTTTAGAGCTATATGCTATATAACTTAAAGTTTAGTATGTGGAGAGAAAAGATACTTGCCATTACAGCAGTAGTAATATCAGAAGTGTTTACCTAGGAAAAAAGAACTTGTTCTGTGAATTAATTCAGACTCAATTCCTAACTCACAGTACTGTGACTAAAGTCAGTCTGTCTATAAAGATTTTTTTTTATTGCAGAGAGGCAAAATTCATGGGTATTATAGTTTTAACTACAAAAAATATTTCTGATATTTACAATATTCAAGGTTAAGCTTAAGATTCTGAGAACTTAACATCTTTCAGTACATTTTTTTTTTTTTTTTTTGCAACTTCACCCATTTATGTAATTAAACCTAGAAAGGTGCCTAAGGGAACATCAAGGTATATTTGTATAACTGTTTGGCTGTTTGTCCAGTTCCAAATGTAATTCAACTCAGAGACTGGTTGCCTGTTGTCAAAACAGTGCTTCTCATTGATACAAAAGTCATTTACTCCCATAGGCCACAGAATAAATAACCTCTAATTTTTGGCCTTGTAGGCTGAGAGCAAATAGCATGTCATGACTCAGATTATTTGATCATTAACCTATGTATGTGTGTAGTGAAACCTTGGTTTGAGTATTACCAGCAAAAAAAAATTCTTTGGTGACTTCAGTCCTGTGTTTTAACTGGTAAAACTGCATCACTACTGTCAGATAGATTGCCCTGAGTTACCCACTGTTTCATGGCTTGAAATGACCTGAAGCAAAGTTAACTTTTTAATGTAGATGGCAACAGTCTTGTGTGGTCTAAAATTATTTTACTGATCAGTCTTGCTCAGCAAAGACGTGTTTGTGAAATCTTTCAAGGGCTATCAAGCCTATTCTGATGTGCTTTGTCTGTAGTAATGGTATTGTGCCAACCTTTTGTACAGTGGGATGGATGTACAATTGTGTCTTATCCAAGAAGATGTACAAATACTTCAGCAAGAAGGTGACTTGCTAGAGTAAGTCAAGTTTTTGCTGTTAATGTCTCAAACTTCTGAAGAGTAGTTGCCTACTAAAAGACCTCCCCAAAATGACAAGTCTTACTTCTGTCACTTAAGCCACAGATGTTGGGAAAGCCCAAACGTATGCTGTGCTCCATTTCATTTGTTGCTGTTCTTGTGGGGTTTTTTTTTAATAAAGTTAGGTGCATGAAAGTTAGTGTTGCTTACTTTAAAAAAAAAATAAAAATCTCAAATGACCTTTAAAAAATGCAAGCTTTAAACAGGAGAGAGATTCTGTGTTGAATTGTAATTATTATAACCAGTTCAGCTGTGAATATCCTTACCTTGATTCAAGCAGAACAAATCAGCTGTTCTGAAGTCAAAAAGCTTTCCAGTGCTGAATGATGACTCCACCAGAAGCCTTGTCATTCCCTGAGAAAACACTGCTTGCTGTTAGACCAATGAAACAATCTTGTAAATGTCCTAGGTTCTTTTAAGTGCTGTACACTAGTCGTGTTAGTCCTCTTACTGTTAAATGTGATAAAAGATAAACTAAAATTAGTAATGTTGTTTCTAGTAAAGATTTTGGAAACTTTTTGCATAATCAATGGTGTTCTATATAGTATTGTCATCAAAGCATTGATCATAAGATCTTTCTGAGCCTTCTCTTCCCCAGGCTGAACAGCCCCAGCTCTCTCAGCCTTTTCTTATAGGAGAGATGCTCCAGTCCTGTGGTCATCTTTGTGCTTCTTCAGTATGTCCTTGTGTCTTCTGTACTGGGGAGTCTAGAACTGGCCCCAGCATTCCAGGTGTGGCCTCACCGGTACTGAGCGCAAGGATCACCTCCCTCAACCTGCTGGCAACACTCTTCCTAGTGCAGCCCAGGACTTGGTTCGCCTTTTTTTGCCACAGGGAACACTGCTGGCCTGTGGTAAACTTTGTGTCCACAAGAACCCTGAGGGCCTTTTTTGCAAAGCTGCTTTTCTGACTGTTGGCCCCCAGCATGTACTGATGCCTGGGGTTATTCCTCCTCAGGTGAAGATCTTAAGATCAAGTCAGATCTTAAGAGAAAATGCAGTTCCTGATCAAGCATTTGAACATGATGGAGTCCTCTTCATGTTCATAGTTTATATTATAGTGCTAACTGTTGCTTTGTGAGGGCGTAGAAATTAATGTCACCTGCTTCCTTATATTGGACTGTGATTCATGTGTTCTCTAGGGCACTGGAGCTTTGCAAATGAGTGTTCTGTTTTTTATTTCTTACTCAAAAAACAAATGTCTCTTGAGTTCCCATGCAAATACAGGAGCATTGCTTGTGTGAGTAACTACGTTCTCTAAGCGTAGGGGAAGGACAGGAGACTTCATGAAAATAATTACAGTTAGAGGTTGTGATACCTTCATTAGGTCTAGCAGAGAAACACAGAAGAAGAAATATTTTCTTAGTAGAACGTTAAAGAGATTTACAAATATTAATTCAACCCGCCAAACGTGGCTGTAAGCGTTGGCCCTGTTCTGGAATGGAGGCAACTTGTACCGAATGGTAGGTAGCTCAGGGTCTTGGAGTGTAGCATGCAACTCAAACATCTGACTTAGCTTGAGGTATCACATGTGGAGGTAGATTTACTGTGTCTGCCTTCCCATTGGAAACACTGGAGTAATGCTTACTGTGTGTAAAGCGCCTTACCTGCTGTGGAACTACAACTATTTATAATAACTAGTATGCCAAGGAGCAATAAATGCCTCTTCTGCATCACCCAAAGGGCTTTCTAGCCTGATGTCTTGTCTCTGCCAGGGGTCGTAAGGGGAAATACAAAAAAAGAAAGAATATATGATTCAGGTGAGCACAGAGTCTGAAACCAAGAGGTCAGATGTTTACTGTGCTCTGTATGGTAG
>VZTL01039481.1:0-21716 GCA_013400535.1 Scopus umbretta
ATACACATATAAATATGCATGTATGTAATGTGTTTGGTTTGGGATTATTTTGCTGCAGAACATTGTCCGAGGAAACAAAAATAATATATTCCAGCACCCGAACTTTAGGGAGTCACGTTACCACTCATGTATGGCAGCAGCTACAATTAGTGACAGCTGTTATAGATGACATCTCTTTCTGTGTATGCAAGCCCTTAAAAAAACAAAAAAAGCTAAAACTTAGGGAAGTCTTCAAATGTTTGTACTTCCCGGCTGTTCGCTTGAGTCCAGCCGATTCCTGTGGACTATTGGGTCTAGAAGTTCCCTGTGAGCTTGGGTTCCTGTAACAGTATAGCTCATCTTTGAAGTACCAGGTTCAAGAAGTGCTGCCAGAACTGCTGCTCGTCTTTGGGGGAAAGGAGACTGAGAAGATGCAGCAACCTCCAGACCTGGCACTGAAAGAAAGTCTGAAGTGCCCCTTTTCTGCCTCACCAGTGAGGCATCCTGGCCTGAATTAGGAGCCAGTAAGGCTTAAAGAGAGGATCACACCCACCCTTTAGGGCTGCAGATAAAGCACGGGTTGAGTTTAGACCAGCAGTCTTAGCAGTGGTGGTTAACAAAGTGGTACTGAGGAATTTAGGACCATTTGTAACTTTTTCCTCCTCACCAGTTGTGGATGTGGCAGCACGTTTTTTGATTGATAATGATTGCATGAACGCTGGCAGCCCTGGTATGCCACGTGTAGCTGGTGTTTGTTACAGAGCAGGTAATGATCCCAAAGGGTTATATATTTCTTTTTAAGAAATCAAACTGCCTCGTACTTTCATTAGGTCTTAGCATTGCTTTGTGTGAATTTCTCCGTTTCAGCTACTCCCAGCCTCATGGTCTTGTCTCTCCTTTCTACTTTTTTGTCTCTACCCTTGCACAGTGTAGGAAGCAGAATTACCTTGTTTTCATCAGAGTTGCAGTATGTGAGGGAAAGCTTTCCTTCTCTTGGTATCTTTTGGAATAGTATGGATTCATAAACACAGGTATATGTAGGTATTTGTGTGGCTTGGTACCTTTTCCCTGAGACTCCCTCCAGCTATATAATACGCCTGACAGATTATACTGTTATCTGTATCTTAAGCATCTGTTTCCAACACCTCATCAGAGAAAAGATCTTGTTTATTCCAAAGCACAGATTTGTCAATCCCATGTAATCTTCGGTTCGCAGAGGAAGTTTGTGAGAAAGAAGAACAGCTGTCAGAAAGCGTATTATCTAAGCACCAAAGGCTAACTTATCTTCCTTCCTGGAGTCAGCAGTGATCCATTTAGTACTGCCTTATCTGCATGACTATATGTTTCCAAGATGAGGTAAAAAGCTGCAGATTCCACTAAAGAATATTTGGAGAAAATTTTCTGAGTTGTGTAGTCTTTTCCAGGTGAGGATGTCCTCCTCCATTCCCCTCTCACTTCCATGTACTTTCATTGCAAGGCAATCTTATATGTACATCCTCAGTAAGTAATTCTTATCTCATTTCTTTGAGCTATATTAAGCGAGCATACCCCATAACAGTCCTGTCGCATAATTATTTTTAATACTTTGAAGATATGCAACCTTAAATGACTTTTTAATTATTAACAGTTGGGGGCAGATTCACCATTCTGCTAGTTATAACAAAGCAGCCCAAAAATACTGGCTAATTAAGTTTTTTTTTTCTTTTTTTTTTTTTAGCAGAGCAGCTGAAGTGAGCTGATGAAAATGCCTTTATTTTTGTAATGGATTTATTGATTTGGAAGAGTGCTATGGAGATTAATATCACCAAAAAAAAAAAACCCCAACCCACAGAAAAAAAAAAAAAAAAGGCAGAAGCAAAGAGCCAGTCCCTCTGACTGTGCAGTTAAAAGCTCAGTGTATCATCGGATCATAGTTATGCAGCTAAGGTTACTTTTTTTCCACGCTGTAACAGGGACAGCAGTACTGCAGGGAGCTTTATGAGCACAAATTCCACATCCTGTCACCAGCTGTAGGATCTTCACAGAATGGTGGTGGCTGGAAAGAAGCAATTTATCAGTGAAAACTTTTGATGCGAGCCCCTTCTCTACGTTGCTCCACTTAATAGGATTTCCATGTGCAAATTAGCTGGAGAGGAAGGTTTCTCTCTGTCAAAATGGCCTCCCACATGAGCCCTTGCACTGATTTTACTTGTTGTCTGTCTAATCACAACAATTAGAAACAGTTGCTCTGAGCTTCGTTACCACCTTGTTTCTTCATAAAACATGTGCTTAAACTTTTAAATGGGCTGCAGCACGATGAGAAGAGCCTGCTTCCTGCTGTTGCCAAAAATCATCCCGAATCATACCGAGGCTGACGGCAATGCTCCGAGGAATCAGATTTTTCTTATTCAGTATAGATGTATTTGCTCACAAATCAGTGAATTTATGTTTAAATTTGTATTTAGAGAACTCACTTTGGCCATTCAGCTTAGAGAGTATATGATGTGATTTTTAAGAATAGCAGGATTTGAATTAATTTTTTTTGAGAGTGGAATGGAGCTCCCCTGCCGCTATAGAGTGAGTGATACCTCCGTGGCGTTCCCTTGCTTTAGACATGTAATGACATATATCACCAAAATCTGATTCAGGAAAAAATAACAGTCCCTTTCCCTTTCATGTCAGATATTACTGCAGTAAGATACCTGCAAATTGCAGGAGAGTTCACTTAGGACACAGTAATTTTCCGAAGAATATTAGAGTTATTGTAATCTTTTCTGGGAGAAGATGACTTCAGAAAATTTGTAAATCTGGGGCATGTTAGCTCTGTTTCAGTTCCACCTGGGAAAGGTGGAACTTCTTCATTCATAGGTGTTATATACCTTACTATTTACATGAAAACCTTTGCAGTTCTCAGAAGGAAGGTACTACATAAGAGCAAGAGAGGGAGTGACACCTGAAATTACAAAATCCTTAAATAGTATGTTGGAGACAATGATGCTTGATGGCAGAATTAGGTGCTATGGGAATGAGTATTACTGAGAGGAAAAGCCATCTAGTTACAGTGCTCTATTTTCAGACTAATTTTAGGTTCCTGAATCCAACCCTGATTGGTGAGTTCCCACAGCTTTTGCCTACTCATTCAAATATGATGTATGACCACCACCTCTTCATTTTAGGATGTATACTTTGATGCCATCTATGGTGACTCATTTTTAATAATATGTGTTTCAGATTTACTGTCCTCATAACTGTACTTTTATTCATTATGTGTGCTTTTTGTGGGCCGTATCTCCTAAGTCTGATGAAGACGACTATTTTTTACGTGCTTTGCAAAGAGAATGCAGCTAAACTGGATTCTGTAAGTGAATTCCTCAGACAACAATGATAGCTAATCTTTAACTGCAGTATTGTTAAGGCTGCTAAACGTTTTAGAGGAAAATACACCATCAGCTTTAAATGTACAAGAACGTAACGGGGGATTCACTACATGAGAGTACCCGTGGGTCCTGACAAAAATATCTGAGCATATAGTTTTTTGCACTTAAATATTAAGGCCATTTATTATTAATATTGCATGTTTATGGAGCAAGTGGGATGTTCCTGTAACTGGATATAATTCAAGAAATTGTAAACTTGATTAATGTGTTGTTATCATCAGCGTTTAAGTCCCTAATTTTTTTCCATAAGACAAAATAAAGCAAAAGATAAAAGAAAATAGACCCTTGTGCCTGGAAATACTATTTTTGTTTGTTTGTTTCTTGATGACGGTTGCAAATTAAACTTAATTTATGATGTAGTGTTTCTGAATGCTTTGTAGGTTGTTGGTAAGCTGGTTTCCTTTGGCACTGCCATAGTAATGTAGGTTATAAGTGTTAAGTGGGAATCGTCAGGAGAGTCACATAAAACATGCGCTCCTGATTTGTACTAAAATGTTAACATAGATAGGTGATTGCATGAGGAATGTTCCAGGGCAAAATCCAAATGCTTCTTGTTCACCTTCCTGAGGCACTAAAGCAGTATTCTGCCAATACACACTGAGTTGCCTTTTGTCTGTAGTAATTCTGTGAAGAAAATGAGCATTTACTTCATTGACACGCAT
Source organism: Scopus umbretta (assembly GCA_013400535.1). Classification (NCBI taxonomy): domain Eukaryota; kingdom Metazoa; phylum Chordata; class Aves; order Pelecaniformes; family Scopidae; genus Scopus; species Scopus umbretta. The sequence continues at coordinate 4,058 of VZTL01039481.1, forward strand.
CTTTAATTGGGGTGGAATACAAGAATCTGGTTGGGTATATTTTTGCCTGAGAATCACTGGAGAAGGGACATACTGTAACTTCTGTTAACTTATTTTGGGCATATAAGGCTATTTGAATGTTATTGAATATAGGCTGAATATTGAATGCTGGGATTGAGGAACTTAAAGATATACTTAAAGACATCTGTGGTAGGACTCAGCTTCAGATTAAGACCACTAAATTCATATGTTTATATACAGCAATTCAACTCACTGGTGACTAGAGGTATACTTCAGAGTGAATTGAAGAATTGAGTTGGTCTCCAAACTCCACTGACTATGCTGATGAGATGTCTATTGAGTTATAATGAGACTTTAAACATCCTGTCTGGTTGCTTGAATGTTGATGGCTAGTGTCATTTGAGATGCTCTGGAGTTTACTCTCTGGCTTCCAGCTGCTGCACTACAGGAACACGCTCTGTTATAGCTTATAGCTTGTGCCGTATCTGTGAGCCCCATCCAGATGTTCCAGATGCTCTAGGTCATCTTGGATGTCAGTGGGAAGCTGTCCTTAGGCAATGTGTTGAGCATTGCTGTGCCTGAAGACACCAGTTTGTAGGTAACCAGGGCCAGGTGTCTTCATCTTGATCTTGTATCCCATCCCTAGTCTATATTAACGAATAATGTCCATCTCAGCTCAGCAGAATTAGCTTGTCAGTCAGAATTAACTTTGAATTATGCAACTGGAAAAAATACAAGAGGGAGCACTTTTATTTATTTTTACTCTTTAACTTCTCTTCTGACTTACTGGTTTTAATTCATTCACAGAATAAAGTATCCTTCTGTTTCAAGTGTAATTTTGAAGTTTTTTTTTTTTATTACTGAATTACACAAAAAGCTTTCAAGAGGAAGCTGTCACAAAATCCACCAGAGTGCAGTGAACCATGCTACTGTAGTAGAAAGCTGAACTGATACTTTATGCCTACATTTATGAATTAAGGGAAGAGGTGATGATGTCTACAGAGATTACCATAATGACATTAAAAGCTGGGAGCTAGCTGTTCCCTGTGCCTACAGAATACTTGTGGTAACAATGTTAGAGAAAAGAATAAGAAATAATGAGCTCTGGAACAAAAGTCTTTGATTGTATTCTAGTAAAATAATCCTGATTGCGAATACTTGACATCAATAGGAATTTGGCCTTTGATTTCAGTACTTGGGTCTCTAACTGTGAAGTTAGCTGGCTATTTTATACATTAAATAATGAAAATATTCTAAGCCACATTTTGTGATATGTTTATCCCATAAACTAGGACACTTAACCACTCGTTTGAATTTTGTTTTAATATATTGAGCTGCAGTCTTAAACTAGTCTAAAATAGAGACATTGTGCACTTACCAATGGGAATTTATAGAATGGTTTAAATTTTAGTTCTATTTTTGTATCCCTTGTATATCTTCATTTTTTCTATATCACTCTCAACTGGAGCTGTGAAATGCTTTTACTAGTCTCAGCTGTGAAGAAAATGGATTTCAAACCACTGTAAAAAATTACTTTTAAGTGGTTTTTTAATTTAAGTTCTTGAAAATTAAAAGTGAATGTGAGGGAATAGGAGCAAGAGTAGGAAGACAAACATATTATGAGGTCAGAATTTTATCCATTTTTAAAGTCCTTATTTGTTTACATTTATTTAATTTGGATGTATCCCTGTATATATTGTTGGGTAACAAATGCATTTTTCTTCCACGTTTTTTGTTTGGACGGGCAACAAGTTTCTGCTTTCATGAACTCCCCACACTGCACCATCCCTAACAATGGCTAAGAACTTGAAAACTGATTCTACTTTTCCAGGTTTTGTGATTTTGCATGGGCAGGATGGCACCTGGCTGGGATAACCTAAGCCAGGCCATCAGAGAGTTAGTCTCAGTCCATGAATTGTGCACAGGAATGTAGTTAGGATGTGCCAGCGGTGCGGTCACAAACTGTGGTACTGTTGTAGTGCTGTGGATGAACTGGATTGAGGGAACTCACTTTTCAGTCATTTTGGTTTTCTATCAGCAAAGAGGTATTGTCAGCACAGCTTTGGTTCCCTCACCAAAACCTACCACCTGAACGCTAGAAAGAACCTTGAAATGGGAATGCCTGAATCTCGGCTACCCATTTCTAATCACGTGTCTTGTGTGTGCCATAGTAACAAGCAAAATCTGGCATTAGAATGGGTGGTGTAAATTTTGCCATAAGAAAAAATCTCAGAGCTTTCAGATTAAAGAGTTTTGCATGACTGGCATCAGTGTTTGAATTCCCAGTATGACTTCCATTACAGTGTCTGGTCTGTTACATCTGATGAATAGAGACTAGCCAGCATGCTGCCAGTTTTGTCGTGCACTGCCGTGGCTGAGGGACACAAAATATTGTCTGGACATTGGGATGACACTGTTGAAGTAATGGCTGATGAATGGTAAAGTCTCTCTGTAAATATGATAAAATTGGGGGAGGGACTGATTTTGGCAGCAAACGGAACTGAAAATTAGCAAACTTGTGAACCATTAATATTTTTATGTCAGCGATTTTTCAACTGGCAGGCATCATTAATATTCACCAGCTTTTCTGAGTGTTTTCTCCTCTTTCTATAAAGCCACAATGTATGTTGTCAGCATTATTGATAAATTAATAACTTTGAACAGTTTGTATATATAGTCTAAACAGCATAAAGTTTTATAAGTGATTTAATGTGGAATTTTACATTGCTTTAGTTTACAGAACAATTGTAATAATTTTTGATGGCAAGTAAGGGCAAATCACACTGATATGTGGATTTCACTTTTGATGAAAACCAATGTATTTCAACCATTCAGAAATTACCGAATCCTCCAGAGTAAGGCCTAGTACTCTTCTGTGCTAGAAAGAAATGGCTTCCACAGCACCTCCATTGTGTCTTGTTTGCCTTTGTTATACTCCTCATGAGGGAAAGCAGGGTTGTGAAGTTCTTTCCATTTCTTTATCCCTGCAAAGAAAGATAAAGGAAATCTTTTGGATGTTACACATCTGACAAAAGGTGGTTGTTTGGTTTTTTTCCCCTAATCAGTCTGAATCATACTCAGAAGTAATGTCAAAGCTCTTCAAACTGCCGTGTGGCTTAGCCAAGGGAGAACCAGTTGGTTTCCCTAAACTCTGACGGCTAGGGAAATGGTATGGAAATACATTAGCTTCCTGATAGTATTGCTAAAAACCCTAAACAGTAATGCCCCCTAGGCAAAAGAGAGCTTTTGCAGCACCAAAGCTCTTAATGTACATTCACCTCGGAAGTTAATACCATTTTGTCTGTCGCAGGGCAGCGCTGGGCTTTATGAGCTCTGTGCAGTGCCATTGCTGGACTGTCAGCATGTCCGTGCCAGCGGGAGGAGGAATGGGACCACAGCAAGTGTCCTGGCGCTTGCAACACCCCGTCAGCACAAAGCTTTGTAGGACGGCAATTATTAGACCTGTCTGGAAACCAAATAATTTATATGTATAAACTGAGCATGGCTCAATGTGCTTCTGGTCAGCTCAGTGAATTTGGCAAATTTAAAAAAAAAAAAAAAAAAGAATTTAAAAAGCCTGGTAAGAAGTCCATAGACGAGTTGTGAGATGGCAGAAGGAGGAAGAGCTGCAAAGACTGGCTGCTGCTTTGTGGAAGCAGCTGGCTTTTATTCATGTACCAGGAGCTTGTGGCTTGCAAGGTGCTTTAGAAGAATGATGAGGATTCAGCTCAAAAGAGCTAGTAATTTAGCCAAGTAATTTTTAAACAGGGATTGGGCAACAGGACAGAACAAGCTAAAGGGGAGCTCTACATGCTGTGTGGATAGTCTTGTGAGTTTTATTTGGACTTTTTTTCTGCATTTTTCTTTAGCATTGTGCCATTCATATGTGGCATTTGGAATGGGCATTTGATTGAGAGTGATTTATTTAGAGGAGTGATTGTTCAGGAATGAGTATTTCATTAATAAAATGGCAGCAGGCCTTCCATCAGCTGACTGGTAATGGGAAATACTTGCTTAAAACCACTATTGCTTTTTAAAATGGATCTTTTCATAGGTGTGTTGCTACACAAAGTGATTTCCTTCCTTCTTAAGAAAAACTTACAGTTCTGTGCCATTCTGGGAGCAAAAACCAGAAGGAGGACTGGGAACCCTCCATGAAAAAGCCTTGAGGAGTAAACATACTTACCCGTTCTGTTTTTCTCTGTGGGATGTAACAGACAAATGTTGATAGTCTAGTAAATATGCATTTTATGTGGGGTGCCACTGTTAGGGAGCAAAAACAATTGTTGCTTCTAATTTTCTGTTTCAGTGTGCCTCCCTGTCCCTTGTCTGTATTTCTTCTGGAGGTCTTCAGCCCTTTTTCCTGCCTCTCTACTCTTTAACATTCAGGTTGTCAGCAAGAGAGTAAAGTTCTGTCTCTATTGGAAAGCAATTTGCTGGCGTTGCCGGCTGTGAAGGAAATTGACTGAGATTGTGAAATCCTGGGCAATTTAGCTCACAGCCGGGATGACAGGGAAGGGGCAGCATCGCTCTTTCACCAAAGGTGATATTCCAGTTGTCTCACGGGTATTTATTTCCTGTTAGCTTTCACGTGCATTTATTAGGTGCCCTGTAATCGCTGGCATTTCTTAATACAATTTATCTAAAGATAGCAGAAGCTCTTTTTCAGAAGCAGAGGTTGTGTACTCAACCTTATTGCTATTTAGTGTACCACGAGGGAGTGAATTCAGATATTTGATTGTCATTGGAAGAACTTTGCTAAGAAAACTCCAAAATTTACAACTGGTCGAACTGTTGAACCAAGGACTTGAGTTTGTAGTATAGACCCAGTCTGCCTACCCTTCCCATGGTCTTTCACAGGCACAACTCCTAGGGCAGCTTAGCCCAGCCAGCCTGCAGCTGACATACAAAAGAAAAAAAAAGCCTCAAAATGAGAGTTTTCAGTCCCCAAATGTGAAAGGTGACACCATCAGATAGTTTATTACCACCAGCTAGTTTGGTCTGTGCTTTCTCAGTGTATACTGTATTTCTGAAACAGGTAACCTGTAAGTCAGAAAACCTGAAATAAACACTGTGTAGTTGTTTCAGCTCAAATGAAATGGGGAAAGTGTAAAAGATACTTCACTTAAAACTGTAGCAAGCTGAAGCTGTTAAGTTATGAATTCTACCTCAATCTTCAATAATTTTTATAAATGTTGAGATGTATAAATGCAAGTTTTCATGCTTTAATACGCTGGATATTTACAAGAAAATTTTAAAAATGTTCCTCCATATAAAAATATGGAGAATCCTTTTTAAAGGATAAAAAATTATTTATTAGAAAGGAAACTTGAGTGTAACTCTATAGTTTCTTTGAAGTTTGTCTCAGGAACATAAGTATTTTATTTCCCAAGAGTAAATAGAGATTATCAAATTGCTGCTGTATTTTCCCCTATATAATTTTCTCTCTGCAAGAAAAAAAAAAAAAACACAACAAAAAACAAAGAAATGAACTGTGTTTGTCTTCCCAGGGAACATATTAAGAGGCTGAACTGAAAACCTCTTGTTCCCTCCTTTAATGCTGGTACTTTGGGAAATTTAATTTCAGGGAGTCAGATACATAATCCCTGCTATTGTTCAGAAGTTTAATGTATGTCCTCCTGTGAACTATGATAAAAATTGAGTCAAATGTCATAGACGTTGCCAAGTTATAAGAAATATGGATTTCTTCTTTATTGGTTCAATAGACACCATGGTTTATAAGTTCAAATGAAATGTCTCTTTTCTTTGATGTAAAAAACCTCATAATAGAAAAGATGATTTTAAGCATGCAAGAAGAGGAAAAAAGGGGAAATGTGCATTTCAGTTTTATTGCAGAGGAAAGAAAATGTAGAATATAAATAAGATCAATAATGAAGTAGAATCTTTATCTCTTTTCCTCCCTCCCTCCCTCTATTCCTCTAATTTAAAGTAATTGGGTGAAGAGCAGCAGGAAAAGGGTGGTAGCATTCATGCAGAAAGTCCATTCATCAGCCATGAGCCAGCAGCAAGACGCACCATGGCTCTGTCTTTCAGTTCAGGGGCTGGATGCTGGGTGCTAGTATATATGCGTGGATGTTGGTGGGCTTCTAGAGCCATTGTGCTAGTTTCTCTAGCTTCTCCACGACTGCCTTTTCAAAATTCTTCAGAACAGTTATATCCAGCGCCTTCACTCTCCTAGGGTGAAGGTCTGATGAGGAGGATATGCAACTTCCCTAATAAAATTATTTATTTAGTGTTCCTTCTTTCTGCAGTCCTGCTGCCAGTTTGAAGGGCTGGCCATGTGCAGACCATTCCTAAACACAGCATTAACTACTGCTTTCACTGCAGAAGACTGAATTTCTCACCTTCCTGTAATACTGAGTTGCTTCAGTCTGGTGAGATGAAAGGTGGAAAAAGCTTCTTAAATATATTTGCTGTCCAGGTAATAAGGCTATCCAGTATGAGTAATGTTTTACAAATTTACAAAGTCAAGCTTCAGCCGAGAATGTAAACACATTTACATAAACTTTAGTAGTAGTAGATCACTTTAAAACCTTTGTTCAAATGCTTGCAATTTCAATTTCCAAGCAGGTGAAATGGCATTGCTAGGAAAAGAAAGAAATCTGAAAAAAGAAATGGCAGTTTAAAAAAGTAGACAAATCCTTGGTAATTCTTTCAATCTTTGGGCTCCAATAAAACCTGCAGCATTGCTTGTTCATAAAATTTCAGTCAAATGATTTTTTTCCCTTTTGACATCCAAGATTTCTTCAAGAGATCCCACTATACTCTGCAGTTTTGTGTTAAGAAGATTTACGCAGGTCCTTCTGGAGCCTCTCTGTAGCTCCATTACAGTCTCAGCCTCAAACTTTGAGGTTGGCAACTCATCCCCCAGGGTTATTAATATTATGTTTATAATCTAGTAACCAGGTATGTTAGCTAAAATGAAGTTTTCTGACAATGTTATTATGGTAGCACCGTGCAGCTGTTGTCCCTTTGATTTGATTTTGTTGTGGAAACACATTCTTTTAGATATTTATGTAGCTGACTGTGGTGATCCGTTGATTCAGTTTTTCTCAATATTTCTAAGATGTTGTCCCCGGCCTGTGGTACTCTAGAATGTGTCTGTCCCTCTTTAAAATTAATATAAATGAACTGATGCGGGTTTAGAAATGCTGAGTAAATATCCTAACTGGAAAGAACATGGATACAGAGCCCATGAAGGCTGTTGTATTTGGATGGTACCACAGGGGATAGATGGGCTTCTTCCTCTGACTGTTGCAGTTCTGAGGGGATTCCGGTATTCTGTATGTGTGCATATGCTGCCATATGGATCACAAGGCCACCTTTCAACAAACTGTGCTTTGCAATTATGTAATTTTCATGAATATGTGCTTGTTTCTGAAGCATTGGAAAGTATTTCCTTTGGATCTGAAATGCTCTATTTTGAAAAGTGGATTTATCTTTTATTATTTTTGCAGTCTAAGATTTCTAAGCAGCTGCTAATAAGTAAACTCTGAGAGAAGACAAAAGATATTTTACTGATTCCTGAAACTTCTCGGGCGCTAACTTAAAGTTCATCTGTAGCGGTTTAAGTTACTTTTGTTAAGATGCTTTAACTTCAAGGTGCCAGCAGTGGCATCATTCCTATTGCTAAGCATGAATGCTAGAAATTCTCATTCCTAGTGCCAAGAGATTCATGGCTCATTATGATCTGGCCTAGTTTAGCAGCCTGTTGTTCTTGTGTTTTCGAGTATTTGTTGTAATACAAACCAAATGGGAATGTTGGCAACCTAATGGAGACATATGTAGGAAGTAACCATTGGCAACCATAGTTGCATGAGACAAGAATCTGTAATTGGAGCATTTAAGCATTAATCTTCGCAAGCCAGTGGAGGAGTCCTTTCCAGGTTGTTCAGTGCAAGCCTTGGAACCTAATTCTCTTCTCAGGCTGTATTTTTGTACTTGGCACATCATTTGCTTCAGATAATGTTTATACAAATGAAAGTACAGGAAGAATCATTCCCTACAAAGACAAATCCTACTTTCTGCTGTATGCAGTGTGCTCCTTAGGCATCAGCAGAAGCCTTACGTGTGTGTTTGAAAATAAAGTCTAAGTCCTATAAGGCTAGATCTGGACACCCTGTCCTACAGGGCACTGGTGTGCTTATGAATGGTTACTTTCTTATCTTCACAGTAAAAATATGTAGTGAAATATGACATAAGATATTTCACTTTGAATACAGGAAGGATATAATTTTATCTTCCACAATTTAGTTTTGGCCATGTACATCAAGTCTTGTGTGATCCAGTTATTTTGGATCATTTCTAGAGTAGAGATAAAATAGAATATAAAAAATGTATAAGATATAAATTCATTGGTTTTAAGCCTTTTAATGGAGTGAGGTGAATGAGAGGGGAGAAGAGTTTATAGTGTGGGTTTTTACCCTGTATAGATTCAAATGTACTGCAAGCTTAACGAGAGCAATTCCATTGAATTTATTGGAGCATGCACACTTCCTAGAGACAAAATTAGATAAATTTGATCTGTTATTGTATCAGAAGAACAGAGATGGTTTACAATCCCTTTTATACTTCCATTTCCCAAGGGGGGACAAGTCTGGAACATGTTCTAGTCCTGGCAGGGAAGAGATCAGCTGTACCAGGCTGCGTTTCCTGATCTATCAGTAACTGACCTTTGAGGTAATGATGCAATCCCTGTTAACGAGGATACGCTGCCTCTTCTGTGTCGCCTTCTTCACAGGAACTTTGTGGCCAGGCGATATCCCACAAAAAGGATCCCCAAGGTTTCTTGTTAGGTGAACTTTACATTCTCTTTGCATCACAGGAGGAATGGTAATAGCAAATTTGGTTTTGTAAACCCATTTAAAATACAAAATAATGTAACATTCTTCTTTTTTGTTTCTGGGCCAGGGGTTCCCTGACATAAGATATGTCTTCATCACAAACTTCAGTGAAAAGTAGAGATGCCTGAGCTAACTTGGAATGAATGTAGGCATTTTCCACAGGCTGTGTAGCTTTTATAACACCGGAGTTGGAGCAAAATAAATTGGCTTGCAGGGAACTCTGTGCTACCATAGCTTGACTACTTCTGGTGTCTGAAATAGACAGCATAGTTAAATGAAGACTGAGAGAGAGGATATATTACTATTTGTAAAAGACATTCAGGAATTAGTACAAGGGAGAAAGAATAATTATTGAAAATGAACCTGCTTTAAGATCAAATGGATATTAATTGCTTCTGAATGAATTTAGAGTGTAAATTAGGACAAGGTTTCTGACATCAAAGGAATGATGTCTGAATTCTGGCATGGTCTTTCAAATAGGGCAGTGAGGACAAGGAACCTAAATTATTTCAAGATGGAGCTTGATAAATTAATATAGGTAGTGATCCCAGAGATGGAAATTAAAGTTTATGATTATAGTATCATAGATCATAGGCTCAAAGAGACCTCAAAAAGCATCCAGTCCATTTCCTTGCTCTAACTTAGTCTCAATTACATTTAAATTATTCCAGGTTTATCCAGCCTGATCTTAAATATGATCTCATCTCAGTGATGAGATTGTACAGCCCTGTTACTCTTGCATTCAATTATCTCACTATTCTTACCACTAAAAAGCTTTTCTAATTTCAACATAAGTCTTCCTAGCACAATTTAAGTTCATTTTTTCTTGTTCTCTCCACAGCAGACTTGGAGAACAAATTAGTATCCTGCGTCTTTATAGCCATCTCCTATATGCTTGGAATCACCTATCCTCTTTTCCCAGAATCACAGAGTGGTTGAAGTTGGAACATCTCAGTATTTTCATTTTGATATTAGCCCTCAGTTCTTTCAGTCTTTTCTCTGAAAACTTGTCTTCTAGACCTCTGATTGTTCTGGTACTCTATGCTGGGTTCTCCAGATGTTCCTCTTCCTTCTTCCCGTTCTTCCTGATGACAGTCTACCAGTACTGAATACAACAGAAGGATTATTTTGTGACTCTCAGGCATAGTGCTACTGCTTATTTATCCAAGTATTACTTTCATTTTTGCAGTGTGAGAAGTGGTTTACTTCCCAGGTTTAGGTGTTTTTATCAAATACGTTCCCTGCTGTGGCAGGGTATAGGATGTTAAAAATGCTCTTGATCTCTGCAGCTGTCCTTATGAAATGCTTTTTGTGAGTTTCTTCTGATAAAGCTCTTATGCTCCTTGTAAGGGAATGTTTGGGGTTGCTGTGGAAGGGGAAAATGGCCATAAACAGAAAGCTTTGTGGATCCATCTAGACTAAAGTTCTCTTACGTGATTGACTTTAATTTTACTCACATTGATCCTTCTTATCCTGTATCCCTGGTGCATTCAAAGCTAGGACAATCCATAAAGTCGACGTAGCCTACAGGCCTCCCCAGAGTCAGAATCCACCAGGAGGTTATGAGTGATGAGGAGAGCTGTGCTGTGCTTAGGCATTAGCATGGTTGCTTCTTGTCTCACAACCTGAAAAGCGCACCATACCACCTGCTGTAAATGCAGGTTGGTGGGTGACAAGGGGACAACCAAACCCCTTTGTGCCATCAAGCTGATGCTATGTAAATCCTCTCCTAAGACAGCAGAACCTGAGGGCACTGTACCACTGGAACTCCTTGTAGCTGAATGGCTGGGTAACCTTATATTTCAGCTCTTGGTTTGATATTATTCTTACCTGTTTTCATTTTAGCACATTGTCAGCTTGAGGTCAAATCTTAATGGCTTATTTGCTCTGTGTATCAGCAAATGAGGTTGTTTGATACCACATTCATGCATAAATTTGTGAACATGGAATAAGTAAGGTAGTATTAAGTGTAACACTCAGAATTCAAGGGCTTGAGAAACTTTGCATATTGCTAAGCTGACAAAATGTTATTCTAAAGTGATAAAAGCAGGTGTTTCTTTTTAGTTGCCAAGTCTGCTCCCATGTGAGAGGCTAGATAAGTAGTCCAAATTACATCTAAGAAGAAAATTTGCCAGAGCTTAATTACTTTTCATTACAGTGCCAAAGAAGAAGGAGAAAAAACACCTTGGAACTACAATGTAGTCTATTCAATTCTCCTCATTTAAAGCCCTGAGATGGAATTCTTAACTTCACAATAAGTTGTGGTCTTTCAGTGGTAAAGCAGAACAATTTTGTAAGCAATGGCTTGTGCTCCTTCTACATTTAGCATTTAGGTAAAAGCAAATTCTTGATCAAAAACATAAGTAGTTTTTTACAAGGTCTGCAGCTGTGTCATTTCAGTAGGATATAGTTTTATCATTAATCAACACTTTTCTCTGATGACTTCTGCTAAGGTTATGGCCATTTAATCCATCTTGATTGATACGAGTGATCTTATTAAGCCCGGCTATCAGATCTTGGTGTTCTGTGAGTTAGACTGTAGTATCATCAAACCTTGCTCTCCTGCTCTGGCCTGTAGTGCCTGTCTGCGTGCTGGGCAATTGAGTGCATCAGGCTGTGTTCAGTCAATCCTACTTAAGTCAAGCTTCTCATAACAAAGCCTCCATCAGCTTGTCTTCTGCGAGGAGAATTTATCAGTAAGTTAGCAGGAGAAGGGATTAAGACCACAGCCAGTTACCCACGTGTCCTGTGCAACGTGCAATGAAATGTTAGTGTCGTAACCCTTGGCGTACATTATTAATTCATTACTAAGAGGGCATTTTGCTGAGAGATTTCTCTGTCCTTTATTTAAAGAGAATGTAATGAAACGAGAATTCTTGTACAAGACCAAAACAGGGAGTCCTCTGTTTTGATATCTGCCTATGTTGTCAGTATTTAGGAGGAAGATGGAAGAATTTAAAAAATGATTTAAAAAAAACCCTGCCATTTTTCTCATCTCTTAGTAGTTGCTTTATAGATGAAACTATATAGAAGTTGAGATTCTTTACCTCTTTTATATAGATAGGGCCAGTTGATTTGCCCCTCCCATGTATTTATCTTTAAGCAGTCATCTAATTCCCTCTTACATATGATAAATTCTTAGTCTGTCCTCATATGAAAGTATTTTCACAAGAAATAGCTGGCATGTCCTTTTTTATACAATAAAATAGTTAATAGTTCAAAGTTGGAATGCATAGAATGGGATAATTGATTTTTAGAAGGTTACATAAATTTTCTGTTACTTTAAGTTCACTTCTATGTACAGGCAAATGTTACCACTTTGACCTCTCTATAAAGCAACACTTTCACCAAGCATCACTGCAAGCATGTACTGTTTCCCTTTCTAATTGATTATAGTTAACTTAAAACCCAGTTATGTGTGTGAGTGGCTGAGATTATTTATTCCAAGATGTATTACTGAGATGCATTCAACTGTGAATTTCATCTGCTCCTTTGCTGCATATTTATTTAGTTTTATTTGATACTACTGGTGGTTGTAACTAATAAAATCTTAAATAATTCTGTTTTGGGCAGATTTTACTCTCACCTTGAGTAGGCTTATCTCTTGTGAGAGATCTTAATTTGCAAACAGAATTCCATGTTGAATATAGGTCAACAGTGTCATTCTGTAAAAGGACAATAGAGGAACTGTATATAGGGATATTGCCTTTGAGGCACAAGAAGTAACTATTCTTCCGTTCTGCTCAGAAATGGTGAGACCTCTTTCCAGTACTGGGCATAAGATCTTAAGAAAGATGTTGACCAGCTGGAGAGTCAAACGGCGAACGAGAATCATCAAATGCTTTGAATATATGACAAGCAAGTGTGTGTGTGTGTGTGTGTGTGTAAGTAATTTTCAGATAGGTAAATGGATTTTTCAGAGCGGAAAGGAATAATCTGTTCTTTGTGTCCATTGTGGACACAAGAAGCAATCACTGTGACCTGTGACTACACTATTCATGTTGCACATTAGGAAAATAATTCTGAAGGCGAGGATAGTCTTCAGTGTGCTTTCTACATATCAAACAATATTTGAATGTGTCAAGATCTTCCACTGGAGAGCAGAATTTGGTCACTTGAAGACCTTTGTCTGTTTGTAAATGCATTTCAGAACATTAGCTAGAAATCCAAGTAAGGTTTCTAGATTCCTCTGACAAAGGTGCAGGAACTTAGATCTGATTTCTAGTAAGTGCTCTTGGCATTTTCACTGTCACAGGTTCAGGAGAAAAGAACAAGGAAGGTCCAGAAGAGTCATGCATGTACCTAAGAATAAGATGCTATATGTTGTTAAAAGGATGCCAATGTCAAAAGAAGGAGCACCTGCAGGGTGATAGTTCTAGGTCATCATAATCTGGTGGTATTAAAAGTATTTAAAGTGATGTGCCTTGCCACAAGGCAGAAGGTAGAGAAAAAATGAAGACCAAGGTCAAGGCTGCATCTTGGTCCTGTCAAAGGCTAAACTCTAGGACCCGATCAGAAGGATAATTCACAAGAATTGGCTGTCCTAAATACGTTGGTTTGGTCATTCTCTGAATGCCACCACTAGTTTGTTTAATTATAGGGAAAGACAGTGATAAAAACTTGTAAACCTATCAGATTGTTCGGTAAGTGCAGTTGTTACTGTGAAATACAGGTGGTCTCATCATGGACAAGACTCTTTAGGCTACAAAAACAGAATAAACAAATGGTATATATCCCAGTGGTCGTGCAGATAGCGCAGCTGTGATGTTCGCCCACTAAATAATTATTGGGGAAAAATTGTAAAGGATTGATTTATCTGTAAGCACGAGTACTACCCAGAATTTTATTTATCTTAGGAACACTTTAGTCACTCCTGATTCAATCAAATGCTAGAAAAGACACTTTTGCTCTCCTGTCACACTAACTTACTGTATTAGATGTTTCCCAAAATATCGAGAGAATTACGTATGTATGAGTCTCCAGGAAAGCCTTTGAAGGAAGGATACTGATGTTCTTGAAAGAATATCCTTGTATTGTCACAAGGTATTAGTGATATTGCCATTTTTCTTTCCCCGCTATGGAGTTTTGTGGGCATTGCTCATCTCCAGCCACCTATCAGCAGCTGTTCGGGCACTTCAGCTTACATTTGCCACCTTGAAATGCTCTAATCGTTGCAGCGGATCCCTGTGGCAGAAGCCTGAGAGGGGTCACTCTTTCAGGTTAGGATGGGGTTTGCTGCGGGGCTGGCACATGGGAAGTGGGGCAGTGAAGCAGTGGTTGCAGTGGGCCTTCACTAATCCCTCTGGTCAGTGGGATGCTCAATTTTGGGCAATTTTTTGAAGCTTCCTTCCTGTACCAGCATGTGGGATTGTGCTTTGAACATAAAGGTAATACACAATTGTTGTGCTTTATTGGCTTTCCTTCAGGTTGCCACGGGGTCCACTGGGTATTGATATTTCTTAATAAATGAACGGAATTTAATTTGTAGCTTAAGAAATCCAGAGCCTGTGTATTAGAACTTCTTTCTTTCCATGTCTTCTCTCCTTTAGAAAGGTAGTGTTCAAGAGTGTGAGAAAAGTAACAAAGGAAACGACTTCAAGGTGTAAATCTTAATTTCTGCAATTTTAGGTGGAAGTTTGCCTGCTGCTTAGGAACAAATGCTTTTTCAGTGGGAAATACTCTCACCACATTCTAGTCCACAGCATGGATGTGAAGCAATAACTAAGTCAAATCTCTTCAAATAATCTCACCGTTGAAACATGATTGAAATGGTTATTTGCTGTAATATATTTGTCTGAATTGGACTCAGTTACCATACGCTGAGATCAAGCACGTTGTCTCACCGAAATTGGGGCTGTTAAGGCTGAAGACTGTGTTTGTGTGGCTGGTATGTAACTCACGGTGGATGCAGCAGAAACACGGGAAACAATAATAATAAGTGCTTCCTGGATTTGAAGGGGTTTTTTTGACAATCTTTCAGTAGTAACATAGCAGGATTTAATCATTGTCAATTACAGGTCTTAATGAAATGCTAGTAAGCACTTAGTACTGTGATAGTGGAATGCAAATAGCTACCTGATGATTTAAAGGCTGTCTATAGGAGTAACTGCTCCTAAATAAACATAAAACTTTTCTTATTTGTCTCTGAGATTAAAATTGGAAAAGGCCATGAGAAATGCATGGCAGACATTTTATTTTTGAGGATCTTGCTTTTCTTGTAGATTGGCTTCACTTTTTTGCAGTTAATAATGTTTGCAAAGTTGTATGTTCAGCTGCAGGGATATTTTGTATAGTTTGTGGATTGCGTGTAAAAAATAGAAGTTTATGCAAACAAAAAAAAATTAAAATAGATCACTAATAATTTGTGCATGTAAATAATCCATTGAAGATACCATCAGTGCAATTGCATGTGCAGATTAAAAATCCTCATTTGAAAACAAGACTCTTAATATTCAGTTTATATTTATGTCAAAATCTGTTGAGACATACAATAGTTTTATTAAAATTTACAACGGGAAAACCATAGAAGTCTTGAAGTTTGATTTAGGTAAGTACCAGAGATATGGATGTTTATCTATCCTACACGTCTCAAGTTTTCTTGCAAAATTTCTCATTCTTCAGTCATTGAGGGAAGGTAGACACGTATTGTAATTCTGCATTTGGTTCCCACTAGACTCTACAAGAGGAGAGAAAAATAGCAAGAAAATTACTCATTCATTTTTGTTTCCTCACAGAAGGGTAGTTTAAGTTGGTTTTTTTTTTTCCTGTCTGCTTTCCTCATTATAGTGGTAGTTACGAAGCTGGAAGAGCTCTATGCGTTTGGCTTATTACTAAAGTAATTCAGATCTGGATCATATGAATCTTTTAGGTCTCTCTTTTTTCATGCAAATTGCAGAAATCTTCAGAGTTTTCTTATTCTAATTTGTGATGTTATTAAGTTTCCACTGCAAGCTTAATGATGGATGCCTTGGAGCCCTGTGCTACTAATTATGCTCTGAATTTTTTCTCAGACCGTCTGGCTCTTTGTGGTGGGTTAGGAATTTGATCCCAGCATCAAACATTACCAACTCAACTGTAATGAAATAAGAAGCTGCTTACTGCATGACATGAAAAGCTGCTCTTAGCAGTGTTTGTGTGATGATGCTAAGCAGGTTTGGAGCTGGAACGACGCTGAACTTGGCAGTTTCTTTGTTAAGATATTTTAATCGATCCCACTGCAATGTTTTCCAAATGCTAGAATTCTGCCAAACATCTGGCTGGGAAGTTGCCCTCGGCAGCTGGAGCATGTGACCGTCAAGCTGAAGCATGAGTTGGGTATTACGGCTGTGATGAACTTCCAGACCGAATGGGACATTGTTCAGAATTCCTGGGGCTGCAACCGCTACCCGGAACCCATGAGCCCCGATATCCTCATGAAACTGTATAAAGAGGAAGGTCTTGCCTATGTCTGGATGCCAACCCCGGACATGAGCACTGAAGGTAATGCACAGACCACTCTTGCGGCTAAATTAATAGTAACAAACCCTTTGAGTTACTAATCTGTCACTTTCATATTGCATTTTTTCTGCGTAAATTTTGCGTAAAAATATAGCTAGCGCACAAGGTGTAATTCCTGTGTGGGTTGTCTCTAACAAATATTTTTGTAGATGGAGAGGCCATCTCAAGCACTTCATGTCTGGCAGTATATGTGTATTTGAGTTTAAAGCCATGTGACATTGATAACTGCTTGACTGTTTTTGCTTTCAGCTTGAATTCAGCCCGTATAATGAAAATATTCTGTGTAGGTGGAAGACTGCAAGCTTGCACAGGAGGACAGCTTGCTATCCTTGCTGGTTAAAAAATGGAGAGACAGTGCTGTATGTTTGTCTCTGCTATTCCCCTCCCCCAGGAAATAATTTTTCTTTAACTACAGTATCCCAGTCAGATAAATCTCCATGGAGTAATTTGTATAATTATTTATAATTAATTTAGAATACACATAGCACCTCATGTCATAACATAAATCATTATTTTTAATCCCTCTGTTGGAATGCTCAGTTCAAAATCTTGTTTCCAACCAGTAGGCTAGAAAGTGTGCGTGTTTTTGAGCAAGTAGCCTACCAGGAGAAGAGAGTGCTTTCAGTAGAGCGAAACACTGCTGCCACAAATAGAGAACTGTCATACCAGTAATAGGACATCAGGGAAGACAGGAGACCTTAAAACAGGGATTTGAAAGGGCTTAATGTCAGTGCTAATCTGTGCCACGAGGAAAAGTGAGGCTCTCATGTTTGCAGCTTCAGTTCCCGGGGTAACAGGGAGAAAAGCATCAGGAAATGTGGAATAGTCATCCCTTTGGGAGTGACAAAGACTGTTCTGTGTTGTTTAACCGTATGCTTAGTACACAATTAAATCGTAAAAGTATTAAGTTGTACAGGAAAATGCTCTTCTGCCCCCCCCCCCCTTCTTATTGACATATGGCCTTCATGACAATGTTTGGGAAAGCAGCAGTATGTAGGTAGCTTCACAAACCTCTGGTACTAAAAAACATTGCACTTTTGGCTTGCTAACTTTAATGCTATGTAAGATGTGCTGTTTGATGTAAATTGGTGCCTTGTCTCAGTTGCTGTGAAAATGAATATGCCACACACGTGCAGTGTTAATCAGAATGTATATTTAGAGAAGGCTTGGGGCATTTTACAGATTTTGTGTCATCCAAATCTATGTTGCCAGAAGAAACAAAGGTTAGGGTAGAAGGTCATTTGAAAAAAAAAAAAAAAAAAAAAAAAAAAAACCCCAAAAATGTGGGGGTTGTCATG
>VZTL01039481.1:21728-48580 GCA_013400535.1 Scopus umbretta
AAAACCTCCAAATATGTCGGGTTTGGCATTGTGATTCACAGTGCATCAGGCTGTACAGACATAATCTCAACCTTGAACTTAGCTTTCTCAAATGCAAATGAAAGTGCCTTGTTTTTAACCTTAGGAAGAATACAGATGTTGCCACAAGCTGTCTACCTCTTGCACGGGCTACTGGAGAATGGACACACTGTCTATGTTCATTGCAACGCTGGCGTTGGCAGGTCTACAGCTGCTGTCAGTGGCTGGCTGAAATACGTGATGGGATGGAGCCTGCGGAAAGTGCAGTACTTTTTGGCTTCTAGGAGACCAGTTGTCTACATCGACGAGGAAGCTCTGATTCGTGCTGAAGATGATTTCTACCAGAAATTTGGGCGTCCTCGTTCCTCATGCAAAGTACAAGAGTAGAAAAGCAGAAGAGGAAAAAGAAGGTGAAGAGGAATCCTTACATTTGAACCCCAAGGACTTAGTAATCATGAGTCAGAGTCCTGCCTCTTCTCTTCAGATTATAAGCTTGTCATAGAAGAGAGAATTTTGTTAAAAAGTGCCTTTGAGGGTTTTTTACTTGCTTTCTTTAAGGTGATATGATTCATGTTTTCAAGCATTTTCCTGCAAGTATGAGACTTAGAAAGTCTGCAAAGGGAAACTAAGATTTTCTTTTAACTACTTGCCTATAGGAACGGAGGTTTTAGAGTAGACACTATGTAAGATGTGATGTGAAATAGAGTTGGTAATATTTCAGTGACAAGAAACAGAAGGCATTCTCAGAAAAACAGATACAAAGCTTGACTGGATTAAGGTTCAGATTAGGATGGAGCTGATCATCATCAAAGCTGCTCAGTTGTTTTAGGTGGAGTGTACATTACTGAAGTGTTTTCTAGTAATTTTGTAGACAAGTGGTATTAATGAGAAAGACCAGAAGGAGGTTGATTTTTCAACTCAGTTTCTTAAACAAGAAGCTAATGTCTAATGCAGTAAACTAAAATTTGCTCTATTTACCTATGTAGTTAATGTTAAATCTTATGAGTTACAGCTATATTCTTTTATGACATTGGGGTTATGGTGGGATGTGACAGGAAGAGAGAAAACAGCTCCACTTACTGCAGTCTTACTCTGTTGCAGGGAAGGACTACTATTTATTACATTATCCTAGGCTGTGAGATCTCTAAGTCAAAGATAGATTTTGCTCTTCTGATGTATGCAGCACTGTACAGTGGGGTCCCTAGGTGCCAAGTCAATCTACGCAGTAACCACTGGGCTACAACAGGACCTGTAGGAACTGTGCGATAAGCCTCTGCATGACTGACGCCACAATCTCTGTGTTGTTGACCTAGATGATTCTTCCCTATAGCAAAAGTCTCTTCTTGCACAAGCAGTGTGTGGATCTTCACAGATGCTAGATTTAGCCAAGTGAAGTGAAAACATTCCTCTATAGGAGCAAAGAACAACTCTGTGGAGGGTTTCGCAGGAGCTTAGCCTCAGTAGGCTAATGTTGGCTTTGTGAATGATCCCTAATGTTTTCCAGGCTGCTCAGTCCCTTAGCTAAACTAAGCAGCAGTACCAACAGCTTCCAGCCCTGCTCAGGTAAAACCAGTTTGCTGCAGGTTGAGTCCAAGAGAGAAGGGGGAGAAAGCATTTCCTAAGGAACAGAGAATTAAGGATGTATAAACATTAAGAAACCTAATTTCTACAGGTTTATTCTTGAGTGAAATCTCTTTTTTTTCCAGCCAACTTGACCCTCCAAAGACTGAGCCAGTGCTAGAGTAGTTTAGCTGATATGTATTGATTATCTGAATACCTAATGGAGAAACTATTAGATGTGAACTGTTTATGGAGAATGTTTAAAATAATATAATACATTTTATTTATCCTATACTTCAATCATCTTCAAAGGAAAAATGTTTATTTAAGTTATTCTGTATGTGTGGTTTTGATCATGACTTTGTTTCTTATATTTTCCTTTGAAATAACACTGCCTATGTAGAAAATGGGTGAGGAAAGTTCTCTGTTAAATAAAAACCATAATGACAATTCCAGCATCCCATTTTGTCATATGTCTTTGGGTCCCAATTTCATGAATAGAAAAAAGGATCATGACTGATACTTCTATATAGAGGTGGGACCAGCCACTTCAACAGTAACAGCCCATTTCTTGTCTGCTATGTTTTGTCAGTTTTGATGGGCTGTTGAAGGAGAAATCTCAAAAACCAGCACAGCAAAGATGTGTGGGTGATATAACACCTCTGATGCCTCCAAAGACCAAAAAAAGGGGTTGTTTCTCCTAGCCTGACGTGGAGAGCAGAGGGAGAGTGTCAGCGCTGCTGTCTGGCTGTTGGGCTGTCGTGCGAATATGCGGAGCTACAGCTGAGCCCCCACGAGTGCCCAGGAGTTACCTCATTTTGACTGAGTTTAAAGTAAAAATAGTGAGCTTTTTCTACCATGTGCCTCTCAAAATCAAGTGCTGAGGGGAGGAGGATGGCATAAGAAGCAGAGAGTAGAACCCGCTTAAGTTTTACATTTCAGTTGTGATATATTTGAAACCCCAAGCTTAAAATGTGCTTCCAAGCATCCCTGACAGACAGTCCTTTCCATCAGATGCAACTTGTAATATATGTCAGGGCAAGTACTTGTGGTTTTGGTCCTTGTCTCACAGCTAATAGTATTTCTTTTTTAGGGCTTTTGGGACTGAACAGGGCATAACATGGCACAAACAAGCATATGACTAAGTATAGCTGTGCTATATCTGCTATTTATAACTCTGGTTTTATTGGCAATGGAAGCAGGCTGGTGCTTCATTCGTAGGGCAGGGATTCAAACGATACGGTAGCCACACATTCAAGGAAGTCCTAGAAAAGGGTTGTTGTTTCATTGTTTATTTTCATTTCAGTTTGCTTCTCTGCTGAACTGCTGGGGGACTATATCATACAGATTGCATTAGCTGATCAGCTACGTGAAAACTTGCCAACATCATGTTAACAAAGAATGCAAAGAGATCCCACGGCTTGCAGTCCCTTTGTACCTATTTTAGCATACTTTTTTCCCTCGTTGCCACCTTCCTGCCTTCCTCATTGAAGGCCACCCTGTTGAGTAACATTCATTCAAAGCCCTCTCTATTGAATGCAACTAGGAATTTAAATGCTGAAGAGTTCATTGCAAGAGGCTACAGCAACAGAAAAAGCAATCATATAAAAAAATTCCATTTCTCCAACTGTATAATTACATGGTAAATCTGCATCTAGAGATTATCTATTAGAATTTCAATTTGTAATATGTTCTTATGCTGATTGGATCATTAGCTGTTTCCACAGACTAGCCTCTTGATGCAATTTGGATGAAAGGAAGACGACGGTCTGTTGTTCATGTACGTGTATACTTCCTTGCTACTTTAGTCATAACAGTGCTACAAAATTTAGAGAAGAACGACTCCTATAGAAAGAATTAGAAACAGATAAACAGTAAAAGTTATTTTAAAGTGGGACCAAGAAGCCAAACTAATACATACACAGTAACAGGAGCCAGATAGAAATACTTTGATAACTCATCACTGAAAAGCATCAGCTGGGAAAAATGGGTTTCTGCTGGTATGAGCATCAGTGTTCTGTGCCCTGTTACAGCCAGGATTTTACCTCTGTTAAATTAAAGAAGAAAGTAGAATTTGCCACATGGAATGGGACCATTTATAGGACCAGGTACTTAGTGTATCTTGATGTCATTATTAGGCCAAACAATAATATATATTCTTTCCCAAGGCTATGCACATGAAGGAGCTAAGCAATCCTAGCTCTTACAAGTGATTTTGTAAGAAACACAGCTCCTTGAGGGATGGGTTGGGCTTTGAGTGGTGTAGTTTCGTGCATACTTTTCCTTTTGACATCGTAAAAGTACTAATGAGAATCTTCTGCGTGACATCTTGAGGTAGGCAATGCAGCCTGGACAAAGGAGACTGGGCTGGCTGGCACAACTGTTGAACACCTTCCTTTCTCCCTTACTCCTTACTTGTTATTTCACACTCTGAACTTTGGTCCCTTTGGCACTAGTCCGCTCTAGTTGCTTTGGTTGCAAGTTCTTGGTCTTCCCTTCCTGTTTGTACAGCACCAAGCGCAGTGAAGCTCTGGATGTGGCCAGGACTGCAAGTTTTATAGGAAGTTGTACTCCAGAGTCGCTGGAAAGTCTCACAACTGGCAACTGAGCTGTGTGCGCTGTGCAAAACCATGTGCAAAACAGTGTGTCTGCTCTGGGGTGGAATTAAAATTTAAGACTGCCAGCTGAGCCCTCTGGGGGAAAGAGAAAGGAAAAAGACAGGCTGCAGGTTGTGCAAGAGCAGGTAATAAAATCCCTACTTAAAACAAGAATGCAAAGAGTCAGATTTACTCCATTAGCTACTATGATGTCCTTTTTGAGTTCTAATTATAAAACCCACTGACTTTACTGGTCTGTAATTGAGAAAAAAAAGTGATTTGAAGTAGTCAAAAACATTTGCCATAACTGTATTACCCTGTCGCTTCTTTTTTTCTTCATCATTAAATTGCAGTGAAGGGTTTCAAAGCAATGACAGAGTTAAAAAAATAAATAATATGATTAAAAAAAAAAAAATACACCGGGACTATGCAACAGGAAATTATGAAGAAATATTAAGAAGCATAATAACTACCACAAAAAGCATATATTTGGCAAGCAAGTCCTATCGTCTTGAAGGATAAGGAACATCAGGCTACCCTTAGCTAAAATGGAATTGGATTAATGTAGCAGAGGACAGGATATAGATGACTGTCTCCAACTCTATTTACATTCTTAGTGGTAAATCAACACCTCTGCAGTTACTGCCTTAAAAATATTCTGCTGGAAAAAATTGTGGTTTATTTTCCACATGTATATAGCTTAAAGGGAAAGGGGCTGCTCTGAGGGAGCAGCCTTTGGAACAGTGGAAGTATAAAGGAATGAATCCTTTTTCTGTTACTCAGCGGCACAACGGCATCACCAACAGCAAGACCAAACCATATGACTTCATAATTGATCTTCTTCCTAAATTAACAGAGGAAAGCAGCTTTTTCAAGGCCAATGACATTAACGTGTATTAGCATAATTGCATAGTTGTGATATAAGCAATCAAAGTACAGTTTTGCTAGTTATGCTAACAGTGAACTTATTAGGGTATTCATTCTTAATTAGACATATTTTCTCTTGCTCTGCCCTTTCACCTCAAGCTGCTTCATTCCAGTCTTGACTAGTTTATAAATGGGTTTGTGATGAAAAATTGCTGTATTTGTAAAGATAAGTAATGTGAATTTTATTAAACCTTATTTACATATCAAGGCTTGTCTGGGGATAAGGAGATAAGAACTGTTATACCCTGTAAAACAAGGGTGGTGACACTGTGAACCTTAGCCCTTATAGAATTCAACCTTTTTGTGCTTACACATGTTGTCTTATTTGGGAGATTGAATTTATACAGATTGCAGGATAATATCTGTGATTTGATAATTACCTCAATGCTGATGTTGTACATCAAGGAAAATAGAAGGCCTGTTTATTCATGAGCTGGTAAAATATTAAATGGTGTCTCATTCCTGATTTAGATGATGTGAGGAAAAAGCATAAAACAGCTGCCAAGAAAAAATTTCTAGTGCTGGGCAGGTTGCTATGGTCTTTACTTAATGTCATTATAACAAAATTTGTTTTGTGGTAATGCAGTTTCAGCAGGGAAATAATTAACAGTCAGGCCATCATCCAAGGGTAGCAGCCATGTTTAAGTTGGGCAGCCAGCCCGAAGACACTGCAACAGATCAAATGCTCAAAATGAATCCAATCTTCAAAAATTCAATAAAATACATAAACACAGAGGTTAAGAAATTAATATAAAGAATGTATTTGGAGAAAGGCAAAAATATATAAAGTATAATCCTAGGTAATGTCAAAGGTAAAAATATTTTGGAGTGGAATAGCAAACACCACAACTAATTTGAAAACATAATCAATATGTTCGATAAAAGTATAGCTGGTATTTAAACTTCACTAACCAGTTAAAGGAATACTACCAAACTATTTAGGCTTACAATATTTAGCTGTATAAAGAAAGAAATGTGGAATGGTAAGCTCTCAAGAACACAGACCAGTTTTATACCCTGTCTTGGGCAACTAACTCATGGAGTGTACTTGAGCAAGTGAAGCTTTATGAGCACAAAAGTGGTTGCTGGTACATTGTGGTTTGGCAGTCAAATAAATCCCTTGCATAGAGATATGTTGTTCTGAAATAGGATCAATAAGGCTATGCTTTAGAAGAACTAATGGGAAGGGCACCTCTTAAAATATCCTTAAATGATAGCTCCAGATGGAAGTCTAAACAAGGATATGTCTTGAAAGAGTCTTTCTCTTCACATGTGTCTTGCTGAAACAGGAAAGCCTGTTAGAGTCTTTTGTCCTGCAACACCTGTCCTTAAAGCCAGAGCACCAGAATGGGGAACAACTGTGAGTAACAGTGGCCCCAACCCCAGTTAGTTAAATGACATCATTCAGAATTTTGCCAAGTCTGGCAGAGCTGGACAAATTCGGAGCAAGGCTGCCATGTGGATGTCTGAGGAATATCTGGAATGAGGGAGCTAAAACTTATTTTGCAGAGCCAAGATGGCCCAGTGGGATCCAGTCAGGAGAAGGATGAACTGGAAACCAAGAGACAGATCCTGCACTCGGTGCTGCCTCTGCCAGTGAAATGGATTATTTAATCTCTTTACTTGAGTTATTCTGTTTCTTAACATGACATGAAGGATACTCAACCTCAGTCTTCTACCAGTAACTGGATGGCACAAGTGCTGTTCTGAGTGCATCCACCCACAGTGGCTGTGCGGGTGCTTGTGAGCACTTGGTCAGACACTGTTTCAAGTACTTCGCAACTCCATGTTAATATGATCTAAATGATTGGCTTAAATTTCACAGGGAGTTACTTGTCCATGTCCCCAACACACTTTCCTGGTACGTGTGTGAGTATTGCAGTTTGATGGTGCTCACAGGCAACACATGGGCGAGCAATAAGAGCTAGGACTCTGATCTGGCCTTCTTCCCAACTGGGATATCTTACTCACCGCTAAATGAACAGATGCAGTCGTCTTCTGGCAGACTTATTGTAATTTTCTTGGTGCCTTACATGGCACTGTCCACCCAAGTGCCCTCTTCAGAGAATAACAAAAGCAATCATGGTGTTATCAGCACCACTGAAAATCTAATTTGTGGTGTGGTTTTAGGTTTGGGTTTTCTTAATTTAACTTAATTTTGATACCCAACTATGTGCAACTAAACCAGAAAATGCTGCTCTGATTTTTTTACATCTTCTACTCTTCCTAAATGGTAAAATAAATGCATTATTCTGCAGTAATTTTTGTGCAAAGGGCTACAAAACATTTCACAAGGCAATAACTAGATATGTACTAGAGCACCAGAGAAAGATTTAGAAGCGGGAGTAGGAAAATATATGAACTGCAGAAAGCAGTGGTCTGCTGAGATGGAGCAGAGCAAGTGGCCAGGCAGCCGCCTTTCCACAGCCTTATAGCATAAGTGGTCTCATAGTACATGGAAAGAAGCAGAAGAGAATGTGAGGGCTTGCAATACAGGCTGAGGACAGAGAGGGGAGGAAGTCCAGGCAGAGCTGTGTGAACCAAGAGCAGCTTGGAAATGTCCAGGATCCTGGGGAAAGGCTCAGAGATGAGGTGCGAGCAGGGCTTGCTCCCTGGGGGTGGCGGTGCGACCAACGCAGTCAGATCGTCACTGTTATTTCAGTGTACTTGGAAATATCTCATTCAGCAGTTAGCAGACACAAGCACAGGGACTGAGGAAATGCGGCAGTGAGACACAAATACATCTCAGCAGCCAGCCGTCACCAAAAGCACACAATATCCACAGGAACAGCAAGGCCTGGCAAGCTA
The DNA here is from genome assembly GCA_013400535.1 of Scopus umbretta. Taxonomy (NCBI): domain Eukaryota; kingdom Metazoa; phylum Chordata; class Aves; order Pelecaniformes; family Scopidae; genus Scopus; species Scopus umbretta. Next base: position 29,639 of record VZTL01039481.1, read on the forward strand.
TTTAACAAAATCTGCCAAGATCATTATTTTTGAGAGGAAAAAATTTGATTAGGTCTCTCTTGATTGCTGGGAACATGACTTGAGTACACTTTGGGAAATGCTGAGCTCTGCCATTCATGTGTTTCTGCTTACGGAACTGAAATCAATAACTTAATTTTAGCTGTAAACATGGTTCTTATTTTGCTTTCCTCAATAGCAATAATTTCAAGGTGTTTTTCAGTGGCACCCTGATTTAAAAAGAAAAAACCCAAGCCCCAAAGAACCATATCAGAAATTGATATAAATGATACATACCTAGGGTAATTTCTGTGCTTTTAATGATGATCATCCTGATTTATTGGGGTATTACTGAGCTTAGAATGTGCAGTTACTTTCTTTTTACTTACCTACTGTCTTATATTCCAGACTAAAACATATGCTTGGGTAGTACAGAAACTATGAAAAATAACTAGGTTTGAAAACTGTTAAAAAACAGTTGGTTTTGTGCTGCTGTAAATAGCCAGGGTTCACTGTGTTATAATTTGTGTTAAAAACCCCACACCTGTAAAACAAACATTCATGAGAAATGCAATAGTTGTCAGAATGTTTATCCTGCTATTATCTGCTTCTCATGTGACAGGACAGGAGAGAAAATTATTTGGAAAAAGTTGTTAAAGTCAGACAGAAGACATGCTTATGTACATCGACATAGCTTTGCTCGCTTTTTTTAGCAGTGGGTTCAGGCAGATGATCTGCCGATTCTCCTCCTGCACTCTGAAAGGCTCTGCTCAGGGGACACCTCCTTTAGATAGAAACTGATCTAACAAAGCACTTACTGCTTGTGGAAATTTCAGTACAAGAATAGTCCTGGGGATTTCAAGTCGAAAACTTTACGCTTGGTGCCTAAGTGCTTTGCTGCATTCTCCACCTTGATTTTTGATGAGACAAGTTCTAAATTGGTGCATTGCTGCAACTGAAATGCCCCCGGCAAATGCTACGAATTGTGAGCCCTTAGAAGAGGGTAAGGACACCTGCTTGTTACATGACTTTGTGACTCAAACAAGCTGTGTAAGGTGGTAAAGTGAAATCACTTTGTTTTTCAAAGGAATGGGTGATAATAGGTGTTGGAACTTCATTACAAATCCAATATCTGAAAACTGTGTTGGGCACACCAGCAGAGTTGTCTGAGTATTTGTGTTTGTGTGCCACATGCCTGCCTGGAAAAGAAATAAAATGAAGAGAAGGCCTACCAAAGATCAGAGTTTTCAGGACTGCAAATGAAAAGAATGAACGTGTACATGTCGGATATGTAATGGCTGGAACCACAAATGAGCTCTGCAGCATCTTTGAGAGACCCTTCAGTTTTTAGCAATATTTCTGTTGCGTTATGCAGGGATGTGATTTTCTCTAGTCTGTACACATTTACTATTGTGCTTTTCTGCTTGCTTTCTGCCCCTGCTTCTCCTCCCATTTGAGGAGAATACTCAAATACTACAGACATTTTGAGGAAAATTCTTTGACCTGTGGAATTTTTATTCTCCATAGGTTTGCTTACCCTTTCTTGGTAACTGCTTATTCCAGACTTGCCAAATACCAGAGCAATACTCTATCTACTTCAGTGCCACAGCTCCTTCTTTTCACCTGTTCTGGAACTTGGTAGGGAGAAGCATGAAACTGTGTAATGATTCTGCGTGGCTTTGGGTCACCTCCGAGAGGTGTACAGAAATCACAGCAGATAGATGGATGGATGGATAAACAGATAGATATCTCCTTGATGAAGAATCTGAAAACTACAGTTTAGCATGATTTTTCCATCAGTCCTTCTAGACATATTTTGTAAACTAATGTGTTGGGTTTTCCCACATCAGTTGCTAGTCAGGAAATCCTTATGAGTTTCTTTCTCCTTCAGTGAAGAGAGCTAGTCTTGAAGAACACTTGGCTACTTGCAATGTTTGTGAATGATCTTTTGGTCACTTCAGCACACAAATAATGTTGTGTGCCTCAGACAGAGCCCTTTGGAGCTGCATACTAGACACCAGAGCTACAGCAGCTTCCTATGAATGGATCTCTGCTTATTTTTATATTTTTTTCTATATCTAGTTCTTTCATTGCCTATGTTTTGGCACAGATGTGTTGAAGCTGTTCACTGATTACCATTAGTTATTTTTCCTCTCTGCTGGTAGTCTGTGATACAATTCCTTCAGCCGGTGTTCATGGCTGTTGCCAACAGCAGTTCTGCAACTAGAAGAGTGCCTTTTCTGCACAGGAGCAGATTCCCCCAGCTGCTGACAAGTAGGGGTGTAAGTGGGTACCTGACCCTCACAGAATCAAGCCCAAGGCTATCCTGCTCTTCAATTTCATAAAATATTAACTGAGATTTTTAACAGTTAACCCCACGCAAATGCTAACCAAGCAGTTGTCTTTACTGCGGGTACATTGGCATTTTATAATGTAGTGATTTCTGAGAGGCATTTCAAAATGCTGCACGGTACGGGGACTGTGTTGAGTTTGTTCTGTAGTTGAATTACCTGTCCTGGAGGGGAAGCAGCAGAAGCCCAAGGACCTCTGTTTGGTGGTGGAGCTTCGACAGTGAAATGGGTGGCTAAATGAGAATATTCAATGAGGACTGATCACCAAAAGCTTGAGTTTGCTTTGATTTATACTTGGTGTCTCCCAGGGACCTGTAAGAATAATATTTCTTTTCTGATTTTTGGAGTGACCCCTACGCCTACCTTGTTTGCTCAGCTCAAAAACATGAGTTGCAACCTGGAGATATCCTAGAAACAGGGTCTGAGACTTAGTCTTGGCTTCTGTATTTCTAAAGCAAGGCTAATAACGTTGTTCTCCCGTAGGCCATAGCTGCACAGAGCAGTTCGCTTACAGAGTGGCTGCACAAGGGTTCACCCAGCCCAACACCCTGACTTGGACAGTGGCTGCAAGCAGAAGACAAGGGCCAAGTTCGAACAAGCCAACCACAGAGGGTACTACATTGCCCCCAGGCTCTGACCATTTGTAGCTCAAGTGATTTCCAGAGCTGGTGTAATTACTCTGTTTACTAATCTGTAATGTACTGTTCAAGTGCTTGCTCTGTCTCCTGTGGGCATAAGCTTTAAGTATTCACAGTGGCCTCTGGCAAGAAACACCACAAATCTGCTACACACTGGAGGAATAACCATATTATTTTGTTTGTTTTGCGGTGCATTTCGTGACCCCAAGTTTTTGTACTAGGAAAGTCAGAGTGTAATTAATCTCTTCTCCAACTTCTCTATCAGAGAAGCGTGTGCTCTGTTAAGTACACACATATCAGAATATTAAGCGCTTGATGAAGTCCAGTGGGAATAAACAAAACCTTAGTCCAAACCTAAACACAAGCTCGTCTGCAAAAGCTTTGCTGAGCATGAGGGCTCCAACAGCATTGCTGCAGAGCTAAACTCATTTTGTTCTGTTTTAGAGTGGAACTCCCTGCTCTGAGCCTTCATTTAGGTGTAGACATTTAAAAGGTCATTTCTAAGCCTCTGCTTTCCTTGAGACAAACTTTTTCCCTCTATCCCTGTTTGTTATCTGCTGCCTCAAAAACCTTCTGGTTTATTAAGATATTAAATAAAGTGAGTATACCATTCCCACGTAGCTTTCATTCTTTTAACTCTTGCTCTCCTCTGATTTCCGTTTGTTCACCGCCCCTGGTCAAAGACCACCAGCACGAAGAGGGAAGTGAGCACCTGCACTCACTCATGTGGCCATCTTGCAGAGGCCTGAAGATGCAAAAATCCTGCAGGCACCAAATGGTGCTTCTGAGTGATTAAACAACCAAGTGAAAGCAATCATTACATTAGCATTGATGCATAGCTCCTCTGGCACTTGTACTACTGTAATTCTGTTGAATTACTTTATTTATAAAAATCCTGATGCATATATGCATAGACAAAAGACCTAGAAGTAATGGAGGATAACTTAAAGGAATGAGAGTCCTCATATATGTGCCCGAGCATGTTTCTGGTTAATGCCTCCCAAAGTCCTTGTCCCAGTCTCCATCCCTTTCCCAAGAACTTTATTACGGGGTACGTGACCTGCAGCAGCTGTAATAAATACCCCAGCTACAGAGCAGGCAGCAAGAAGTTTCTTAATAACCTTTTTTTATTACCAGCTAAAAACTGAATCAAACCACGTAAGTTGTAGGGACCAGATAAGGCTATATTGTTGGGTGTCCCAGCCCCCATGTGCCACCTGCATGCTGACTGAGGAGTCACCTGGAGATACCTAATAGCAAATCAGAGGGCAGAGGCAAATCTGACACCTGCCCCTAGCTTGGGAGAACTTCAGGTAAGCACCTCTGCCTGCCTGGGACATGGGGCATAGCATCATCCCCAGAGGAGACACCTGTCCTTTGTAATGAAGTTGCTGACTCACCCTTGTCTTTCAGGATGGTGGGGAGGGGGTGATGGCTGTCGTGCTCATTGTGATTATCCAGGGCTTAAAGTATTGGCCTAGAAAATGGGACCCTGACTTTAATACACTCCTCTGTCCAAAGTGTTTTAAGCCTGAGTCTCTCAACATGTGGCCCTAAATGTTGAGCTGTATAGCACATGAAGGAAGCTCATGTTAAAGAGCCTTAACAAGCCAGAAACATCCTGGAGAGCAGGAAGGACAACCCCAGGCTCCTTGTCAACCACGAGTGTCCTGGTCTTCAGATCTTCAGATCCCACCATCGACATCTATGTTGTGCTTTCCATGTCTCTGGCCCAATGAAACTTCAAATCTGTTCTGCACAGTGGCACAGCTTTGGCATGATGCTGGGGCTGGGGGGGGGAGTGGGTGACTTGATCCCACCATACTGCAGCCTAACCTAGAGCTTATTGGTAAAGCAGCTTACAGATTTTATGCTCATTTCCGAAGCAAGCATTCTTATGAGTAGGCTATTACACCAAGGATATCATAATTATCTCTGGTATTTCAGAAGAAATGAGGAAAGTGGTGGCATATGCTCACATCAGCATTTAAGATACCCACAGCCAGTAAGTGATATTTGTGCTCTGAAGCCTAAACTCTCTAAAGTGTCTACAGTGCCGTAAATCCCAACCCTGGTGGCTGATGTATACAGGGTATGGAAGTGCTCCATGCTGCTGGTGCCCCAGAACCTAAGGGAGTTTTTGGATCTCAGCTCCTTCTGAGGCTGTCATCTGTTGTGAGAAACAAAAAAAGTGTGTCTGTGCAATCCCTGTTTTGTTCAACAGTGTGCAAACATTTGCTACAATGAAAAAGGTGAAGAAAGGGTATATGATAGTGGAGGAGAGAGAAGGTTGGGTGCTGCCTCACCAAATGGGAAACATTTCCTTTCTTAGCCCATATAAGGTACGCAAATACTGCCAGCAAAAGTTATAGTTCGGAAAGGAGAAATGTTATAGGTTTACAATGTAAACAATTTGGGTTTGCTGTTGTCTTTTTCTTCTTTTCCCCAAATGACCATATCATTTAAATAAAAATTTAAAGGGGAAACTATATATTTAGTTGCAGAGCAGTCACAGAAAACACCAGGTGGTTTTCTAAAAATGATAGCTTTAAGGGAAAGAAGGAAAGGGAAAGGGCACGTGCCTTTGCAGCCATTCTCACACTCTTCATCTGCTGCCCTCAAACAGCTTGTGCCGCGGTGGGGGAAATCTGAAGCAGGCTGAAGTCCCTCAGGAAATATATTCATGAAAAACAGGACATACAAAGTCATGACCTAAAAGTGGATGTCAAGGTGAGGGATGATTTTTTCAGTTGCTGCGGAAGTTTGTTGCAATCTGGGAGAGCTCCGTCATGCACAGAAGGCCCGTACCCTCCTGGTGGGAAGTGTCCGCGTGCCAGAGGAGCAGATTTGAGGGCAGCCTCCCAGCAGAGACCGGCCCCTCACATCAGAGCTATAAACCATCTTTAAATACCCAGGGCCCAAGCTGTTGAGTGCCCACTGTAGCGGCATTATAGGTGCTGGCAGTCCAGACTCTTCGCCTGGGGCACCTCTTTCCCTCGGGGAGAATGGAGGGGAGAAAAATAGAGCAAAGCCAGTGTAGGGAGCCCCTTGCTCACCACGGCATCCCTTGTGTCCATCCACAGGAACTAGCATTAGGGAGAGTTTATAGAAATGTCAGATGTTGCAGCCTGGCACAAAACCAGAGACATATTAACGCTTAAAAAACCCCACATGAGCCTCCTTGTGTGAGCAAGGTTTTGAGAGTCATCACAAAATGCGTTTGGGATATTGGGATGAAATCCTGGTCAGCCTCCTGTCAGTGTGTTTCAGAGGGCAGACAGGCAAAGAGAAACTCAAAGGAAACTTGCTATTTAATTTTTTAAATATGGGATAGCTGGATAAACCAGCTTGACAAGGAAATGAGTGATCTAGAGAGTGAGGCAAGCACACCGGGAGAAAAAAGTATGCAAACACCCATGTGTGTGTGGGGGTTGGCAGTTCTGTCAAAATGTTCCCAGCATCCACAGAAGGGTAGGGAAAAAAAAAAGGCTCTAGCTTTGCAGACCCTTGTGTTTGTGGGATCCTAATAAAAGTGTCTATTGCCCACATCCTCATTGAAGTCTGCTGCCCGCACATGGGCCCAAATACAAAATGCTGTTTCTTTTTTGGTTTTATTTTGTTCTGAAAAATATACACAATATAGGGAAAATCTAGAAATCCACAGAAGATCCTATTTTTAATATTACCTTCTGTGATGATTACAGTTTGCCTTTGCCATGGGCTTGTTCTTCTATGTGTATCATAATGCTTTTGCACTTGGCAAAGACCAGCCATTTACCCTGCAAGTACCATATTGTAACTGGCAAATTTCCTTAAATTCAGCTATATACCCTTGTGCTTTTCCCTCAAGATATTCCTGAGAGAATAATGCATTCTCGTATCATAATATTTCACATTGTAATATCTGTAAGTTAATACAAAAGGGAGGAAGGATAAGCCTCTCGTACAGTTTACCTCATATCTCACATCATTTCTGTGATTAACTCTCTAATGGGGAGACCTTGACAATAGGGTCCAGGGAGCTCAGGTAACATTTTGCAGGGAAAACGCTTTGCTGTAGGAAGGGCATGTTCCTGAGAAACCCGCCTAAAAGCATATTTGTCTTGATCTCCCTTGACAGAGCAGAGCTGTGCCAGGGTGATGGGGCACCATGGGGTATGAGAGCAGGTTTCCTCCATTCTCGCTCACACTCTCTCCCTGGAGATTTCAGGTCACTGACCTCAGCAACACAGGATTTATTTTCTTTCTTCTTTTTACCTCTCCAAAACTGGGTAAAACCAGGTACCTGTAGAAACCCAGATTTCTTTGTATGGTTGTGGGCAACAGCAATTTTTTCAGCTCTCTGTCTACAAAGCAGCCAGTGCAATGAGCTTCTCTTGCTGCTGGGGCTGAATGGCATGTCTATAAAGCAGGTGGGGATGTTGGGAATGCAAACACTGAGTATGTCTCAGGTGCTTATGGAAAAATCCAAGCAAGCCCCTCATAATCTGAAATATTCTATTTCAGTCAATATTCGCCACGCTTGAATTGGTCATTCCTGGGCATACTGCCCTTTATCTGTATCATTTCATAGCCAATTCATAGAAGAATGTCAAGCTGGCTGACTGGAAATCTTTGCTGTAATATATACAAAAAGGGCAGATCTGTAAAACCGACAGGGAAGCAGACACTCGCACAATTCAATGCTTCTGGCTTGGCTAGAACTGATGAGGTGAAGAGTTGCTTACCGCTGGGATCAGGGAATTCATACCCTGCCACAGGTGGTTGTTCTGTTCAGGATCATAAAGATTAACACACGGAAACATAATGATATCCTGCTTTGTAGTTCAAGTGAAAAGTTTCATTGATCTCATAGGACTTAGCACTGCTTCAGATGTGCAACACCTGGCCTATAAGAAATAGGAATGCATGCATGTGAAATAGATACAGTATAAAAGGCAAGAAGTAAAGGATAACGCTAAAAGCAATGCTTTGCCAAAAGTATCATGGATTTAAATGTTGATCTACACATCAGCACCTTCTTTCATTACTGACTAATGCACAGAACAGGAAGTCCCAGAAGAACTGTCGTAACAGCGTTCGTATTCTTTTCTTAAAGCATCTTCCAGATTAACTTGACTTCATCATCTGTCGCCCCTCTCTCCTTCCTTCCTCAAGTGTTCCCTTGCTATGTATTTATTGAATTTTTAAGTTACTGCAGTTTCTATTGGTCTTTTTTGAAAAAAAAAAAAGTTGTGCAGCACCACCTGCATATGGTTTTGAACAGCCTGACTTGCAGGGCTGCATTTTTTAAGGATGTAAGTGACAGTTTTAAAGAGTTTTAGTTGTGGGGCTGTAGAAGATTTTTTTTCTACCTTTGCAAGAATGTTCCTTTTTTCATGTTTTTTAAATGGAATTTTCATTTCTTTTCTATTGCTTGAAAATGAGACCAAGCACTGGGGAAGGTGACTTTCCTCATTCAGATTAGATTTGTACGGTTTCTCATTTAAAAAAAAAAAAAAAAAAAAGCTAAAAAAAGATAAAAAAATTTGAAGTACTTGACAGTGCGCCCATATCAATCTTCCCAGATCTTCATCTCTGGGAGGATGAGGGGTTTCTGAGTTAGCCTTTCATCAGACTGTCAGGACATTATTTTCCCTTATAAACTGTAGGTTCTGTTTACATTTCTGTGGCATCTTCAATCCCAAAGGACTGACAGCACTTCACCTTCTATCCATCTGGTCTGTCTTCACCCTCTAGTGAAGTACAGCTGCCACAGTCTCAGGAGCACAAATTGGAAATGTGTTTAATTGTGTATAACAACACTGTCCCACAGTGAAGGACAGAGGCAAAGCAGAATCCAGCAGAAACAGCAGGAGACCTTCAGATAAAACTGTAGCAAAAAATGAATATTAAACTAATATAATTTTCTGAAAATAAATCTCACTTCATCTCATCCCTTACCTGTTTTAAGCCTATTTGTATCACAGGTATCGTGTGGAAGGTCTCTGGTCTACCTGTCACACCCCATAGCTAGTGTTTCGATCAAAACCCACTAATTTCTAGTTGCTTCTGAATTTGCTTAGGTAGGACATGCTTTCTGAGTCTCAGAAATGCTCATGTCCTTGCAGAAAATCAGTGAGTCCTGCTGGAGCCCAGCTCACATACTCATCCCACTGAAACAGAGGCTCCCTAGATAGCCCAAATCAGGAATGTCAAATGAATGCTTGCTCCAGAAAATTTTGATCACAACAGCAGTACCCTGCTAATGCACAAAGGACATGTGTCAGAAAATTGGTCAGGATCATAACAGCCTGTTCTAGCCAGTAAGGTGGTTCAGGACTTAAGATAACCATAGGCATTCAGGGGTTGCAGCTGCTATAACCACAGCACTTCTAATGGCATGATAGCAACAGTATTCTGGGACTTTAATTCAGCGATTAGACGGTCGGTGGTACATTTCTGTGTAGCTTCTGCATTGCTGTCTGCAGGAAAACATGGCAGCAAGCACAGCAGCCCAGAACATACCTTCGATGTGCTTGCTTTTCTCAGGTGGAGGCTATTCTAGTGGTGAAGGAAAGAAAATGGAGCAGCAGTGTGCTGATAAGCACAGGCAGGGCTTCCTGGCAAACAACCCCCAGAGTAAATGGCTTGTTACATGGAAAGATTTCAGTCCCAATTAACTGAAATTGTAGGGAAGAATGTTTAGTTAGTAAAAAAGAGTTCAATGGATAGAAATTTGTTGAAGTCAGTGGAATACTGTTTGTTTAAGGCAGATGAAAGTAGTAAGGTCATTCTTGTAGATAGCTTTTTGAGAATCCTGTTTTCACCAAGGTTATTCTGATTTAATAACATCCCACATATCCGTGCTGAGGCCACGAGTGTGACAGTGCATGGTCTAGAGTCCTCTTTAGCATTGGCCATTTTTCTAATCGTTCCTGAACATGAATTGTGGGTGAGTCAGTCTGCTGACAAGATTTGGTATTCATGGTAGCAATCCCCTCCCCTACCTTCCAGTCATCTCTAAGGACTCATTTGGTGATGTCTATCACATACAATTATGTTGGAACCCCATTAATTAATTAATATTAGTTGCTAATGGTTATGCAATTAGTTGCATTTGGAAGAATATAAAATTGAGTAAATAACTTCAAAGTGTTGAGTCCTCTTTGGCAAGCTAATACAGCTCATCCTGCCCAATTACAGTGATAAGATTTTAAACTAATTGAGCTCACACTGTGCCTCTCCATTACCTGACATTCAGCAGCACACAGAGAAGATTAAAGGGATTCAGGGGATGGTGTGCTTGTAAAACCAGGAATAGTCACTCCTGGTTCTCATTTAAGCATAAATACATATTAATTCACAACTGAACAATACTTTATATGGAGGTTGCCATAGAGATGAGCATTTTGAGAAGTTTGGGGCTTTTGCTGGCATTTCAGGTTAAAAATAATGACCCAGGTTACTCGGGACCTCATTACACAATGGCCGGTGCATATCCTGCAATCCAACCAATTGCTCACCATGGCACCATAGGAGCAAAGGGCTCGCCATACTGGATTAAATCATTTGTTCATCTAACCTGACATTTTGCATTCTGCATTGATATTCTTGAGGAAGGTGGAAGGCTCCCATAATGCCTATTACCTATCCAATTATGCTGTGTGGTGTACAGGGAAGAAACATCCTTCTAGAGCTCTGCAGGCAATTAGCTTACACCCAGAAGTGTGATATTCAATTACCCTTATTATTTCAGCATGCCAACCAGCAAGATGTGGTTAATGATTGCATGGAATTATCCAGCCTTTAAAAAAAAAAAATCTACTCACAGTTACCAGAACCTTATATCGCATGCCAGCAAAACCCATATGAGGCCCACCAGCAGCAGTAAAGCTGAGGGAAGGCAAATGACAGATTATTCACTTGCATGGCAAAATCTGTCTTTTTGAGCCTCTTGTTCATGCCCATGGAATCAGTCCTGAGGGGCATTTTACAGGACGATAATGTTCATCCAGAAGCCAATCTATTACTCTCCCCTACTGAAACTCCTGGCTTTTTGTTTGCTGTACAGAACTGGCTATATCTCAGAGAAGGTTTTTGGGCTGCTAAGTTCTCAGTTTCTGTTGCAGCACTTTGGATTCAGAACTTGCTGGTGACCATATCCATGGTATGCTGACATCTTCTGCCAGTCACCAGACTCCCAGCAAAACACCCCATAATAATGGAGAGGATCTGATAAAATCCTTCAATGTTGTAAAGAAATGCTTTTAGAGGATTAATTATTTTTCACTGAATAAGAATGGATGGCTGAACTAAATTAACCGATTAACTCTTTGGAGAAGAAAACTAAAGTTCTTTAGGTAGAACAAACTAAACATTGAAAATTGAATTATCTTTCAACAACTGTCTTTTAAAAAGCTTTGCAGTTGAGTTTACATTTGAACAGGTATTTCCATTGTCATGGAAAACCAGGGACAAAGATGCCAGGCTCCATGTAAATTATATAGGAAGACAGTGTTCCCATTGATCAACAGTGACTGGGAACCATATCAGACCATACAAGAAAGGAGGTGGTAAATAATGAGCATAACTGCTGTGACAAATGATGCATTTGATACCTGTTTAAACCAGACAAGAGATCTGGGCTGGTAACTTTACGTCCTTCAGAGACAGCATAAGGGAGATGATGACGAAATGAGTCTGCATTTTTGATGGTACCAAACAAGTGCTGAACTTCGTCAAACTGACATTACAAATGGGCTGCAGGTGAAATTTCACAAGACCTTCAGTCTCTGAAGGACATATGCTCTGATTAAGATGTATTGAAACATTACTTATTCAGTAAGAGACACTTAAGTTCTTCCTGCTAAAAATTCAAGCAAAAAGCTTTACTTTTAAGGCTTAAAGAAATTATCTTCTTTTTAAGTGTAGAACTGTCTGCTAAACCAAAGGTGGGGGAATGGGTGTCTCTTAAGGCTGCAGACAGTCATCCAAGTCTTTAGGGTGTCAGGATATCAGTTAAAATGCAGTCTCATATTTTTCACCAGTCCTGATTGGATCAAGTGTATGTTCTGTAAATACATATCTCTCCACTGATGGCTATAGCACTGCCTCAGTAAATACCAGGACTCATTTTGGCCTGTTTCACATTAACTAAGTAATCACTTAATTCTAAGGGTCTTTATAGAAAAAGACTACTTGAGTAAATGGACTTTCAAAATGGACTAGTTAGGAAATGTGAATTTTAGTCTCTGAAGTAGATGATGATGTTTCAGGCACAGTATTGGGATTCACAAAGAGGGTGTCGTAATTTACATTCCCCAGTGATAGACCTATTGCTCATGGCAGACAAAAGCCAGCTGCCTCCTTATGGGTCACAGCGAACACACAGAGACAAAATATTACTTTGCCAAACTTATTTGATTATCGCAAAATTCTTTCTCCCTACTATCTCTCCTTCCTGTAGCAAGTGGTAGGAAAAAGTGACACTAATCAGGTAAAAAAGGGTTTCTTTTTCACATGGGGGTTAAAATTTCAAGGTGTGTTATCAATTCAAATGTTCTTGAACACCTACAACTGTAGCTTATTGAATAAAATGAGTATAAACTAGAAAAATGGGTGGGTTTACTTCTCTCATTAGTCAGAGGAATAAATTGCATTAAGATGTTGATGTTTTCTTGGAATAGACAACAAATGACTCTGTGAAAAACATATAGGAAATAACACCAAACTGCTGCAAGTCTTCTAGTAACTGCCGCCAAGAGCTGCAAACATCAGAGGTAAATGAATAATCACCAACAGAGCAGAACAGCCATTAGACATAATGATAGAAAACCTCCTTTCACACTCACAGGCATCAACCTTTCTGTGCAATTACGAGTTGGCAGAAGCAAACAATTGGCTTTAAAACAAGATAAAGAGCTACAAAAAGAACCTGGCTTTTTGCTTCAAGTGAGTGGACTGCGAGTGAATTCAGCTGCTCTGCTTGGAAAAGGGAACAAATGAGAGCATACGCTTTTGCACCCTTTAAAGAACAGTCAGTGTAAGAAAAAAATCAAACCGTTTTAAATTCTTGCTTCTTAATAAATCAGGCAAGAACTACCCAAAATGCCCAACACTTCTGCAGCTCTCTTGAAGCAAAGCTAGTAGGTCCTCTCAAGAGAGCTTTTAGATTTACGTCCCTCTTGAGAGGGTTGCAGAGAAATGGGGGCGGGGGGGTGTGTAGTGCTAGCTGCGGCACAGCAACAGGAGGATAAGGGGAAACACTGTAAGCCTGTGTCTTCTTCCATGGTATTTATTTTTCTCTGGTGGAGTGCTATTGACTTCTTACACATCACTCACACCAGTGAGAGGAGAGTCATTTCATGTCCTGTGTGGCCCAAAATGCTTTAAGCACTATTTGGTTTAGTGTTTCATTACGAGCTATTTTTATTCTGTGAAGGAAGTTGCCAAGGAAGGTGGGGGATGTTATTTGGGGGGCACATAGTAAGAGAAGCTGACTAAAGAAGGGACAATTTAGAAAGAGAAAATGCAGAGGAAGTGTGCTAGAGACAGAGAGCAATTGATCTGCTCAGTGCCACAGAATAAAACCAAGATAACGTGACTTTGGGTGATTTCCCTGTGGGTGCTTTTCTTCCTGTGTTGGTTTGGGAGTTTGAGATACAGAACTGTGGGATTTGGCTGGTTTCCTTTTTTTTTTTTTTCCTTTTTTTCTTTTCATTCTGAGTGTCTGCTAAATTCTAATTTCCACATCCTAAATCTCTCCAAAGCCAAGTAGAGAGCAATATTTCACTGATCACCATCTTTAACTGACTCCAACTAATTCATGCTAGGAATATTAGAAAAATACAAACCATATATCTCACCACTGAGCAAGAGGACTCAGGGCTGCATTTCCTCTGTGCTCTTAAATGTTTTGGTTTTATGTTTAAGAAAGAAGAATGACTTTTAATTGAAGTCCTCTCCATAAAAATGAGAATACTTGGAGTTTTAGAATGGAAGAAAATAAATTACATAGTATCTGTCAAAAACAGTTTCTGATTTTGGTGATTCCAAGCTGAAATGATGGTACCAGCAGTCTTCTAAATTTTAATGAAAACTTTAAGGCGTTTTGAAATTTTAGAGTTAAAATTTATCATTATAAAACTCCTGCAGCAAAGCAGTTTCCTAAAGTATAAGTGACAGAGAAGAACAAGTTGGTGGGCTTGCAGAAGTCAGGCTATTCCGTAAATTACAACGGAAAAGGAGATTCTTCTTTATTTTAAATGTATTTTGACCCTTCTTGCTTATTGTAAGCTGCATGCTAATCTCTCTCAAATGAAGAGAAAATGTTACCATATCATAGAGCTGTAAAACATTTGTTCTATGCTGAAACACAACATACAGGGTTTCAGTTCAGAAAGAATGTTATTTTTTAGCTCAGTTTCAGGAAAAAAAAGTTATGTCCTCTACTGCTAAAGGATTATCTCATTACGAATAAACTCAGTCTCTTGGAATTCAGATCACTGTGCTGTGTGGAAGGTTTAGTTTCAGGACTTCAATAAAATGATAGGTTGACCAGATGTTTTTCGATCACTATTTGCATAGTAATATTTTACTGATGTAGGGCCTTTATTCATATAGCTATATTCCCCAGAAAGTCAACAAAATAGTATATGTAAATGAAGAGAAATATGACACTTGATTATATGAAATGTCTTTTTAGGTAATCACCTTCTGAGTATGTAGAGACTTCAGGGGAAGTAACTTGAAAAATAGAGTAAAAAAAGTGTCAGCATGACAGAGATAAGATCTATTTTTCAGACAAAATGTAATCAGTATTTCTAAAGTACTGACTGATAGAATAGGCTTGAAACAAACCAGATTTGTTACAGGCAATTGAATAAATAATATGCATGCCTGAAATTACTTTATGTACTGAACAACATATTTACCTGATGGTTCTGTTGGCTTTACTAACAAGAAGTTATTGCCTGTCAGAAAAGTGATCATCATCATTTCCTCCACATTTCTGTCCTGGTTTAACCCCAGCTGGCAGCTAAGCACCACACAGCCACTTGCTCATTCCACTCCAAGGGGATGGGGAAGGGAATAGGAAGAATAAAAGTGAGAAAACTTGAGGGTTGAGATAAAGACAGTTTAATAGGGAAAGCAAAAGTCACACATGCAAGCAAAGCAAAAGGAGGAATTCATTCACTACCTCCCATCGTCAGGCAGGTGTTCAGCCATCTCCAGGAAAGCAGGGCTCCATTGCACATAGCAGTTACTTGGGAAGACAAACACCATCACTCCAAATATTCCCTGCTTACTTCTTCTTCCCACAGCTTTATATGCTGCGCATGTTATATAGTGTGGGATATCCCTTTGGTCAGTTGGGATTAACTGTCCCAGCTGTGTCCCCTCCCAACTTCTTGTGCACCCCCAGCCTGCTCGCTGGTGGGGTGGGGTGGGAAGCAGAAAAGGCCTTGACTCTCTGTAAGCACTGCTCAACAATGATGAACACATCCCTGTATTATCAACACTGTTTCCAGCACAAATCCAAAACATAGCCCCGTACTAGCTACTATGAAGAAAATTAACTCTATCCCAGCCCAAACCAGTACAGTCTCTAAACAGGGCTAAACATGGTCTCCTTGGCTAAATATATGCAAGAAGAAGCCACCACAGAGTTTGCTGACAGATGGTGTTTGAAGCTCTGTCAGTCCTGGTGTGAGAGGAATATCCATGTTATTTCCAAAATAAACTAATATATAATTACTTTACTGCTATACAAAAATATCTTTCATGACACAAAATGTGGTTTTTGCCAAGTTGTAGCAGTGTAGTAAAATACTGTAGAAAATGTAATTTGATTATGATTCTTTACTATTGCTTTTTAGCTCTGTTTTAATAGCATGGTGAAAAGCACTTTATTGCCTAACTGTGCAAAAATTACTTTTCTGGGTTGGTTGCTTTGGCTTATAGTGTTCACTGAAGGAAGTTCTAATACAAGTGCTTGGCTATTAGCATATTAAGGTATTGCTGTATGGGAAAGCAGTTAAACACTTAAGCATTTCATTGAACTGTGTGAACCACACAGTGTAAATGCACAATATTACAAATTGCCATAGGTAAGTACATAAGGCTGGACCAGATGGAAACACTTAGAAAGAAGGAAACTTAGCTGCTTCTCAGAAGAAGTAGAAAAAGATTAGATGATGTTCTTTACACCAGAAAATAAGGAAATGAAAAAAAGAAAGATAGCACACAAAATAAATTCCTGTCCTCTTGCCTCAAGAGATCAGCTTGATCACCACAAGATCAGATCCAAAGGTGCTCATGGACTCATGCTGAAATTGTTGCAGAGCACACCCTGTTGGTTGGACTTTCTGCTGCAGGGATGCCAACCAGCTCTCACCCAACTCTGCTGTGAAAAATAATTTTAAAATGCCGATGAAAATTAAATAGAAAAAAATTTAAAATGAAAATTTATTTGGAAAAGTTCTCCCTTTCCTTTTATTTCAGATTCAGTGAAGTTTTTCAAAAGATAGGCTGTTAATCCACCACAGCTTCTGTCAGGCTGCAGCAAGCTCTTTCCCATTAATCAGGTATCATGGCTAACCAACCTGTCTTTGTTAAGTTTGAAATTGGAAAAAGAAAAACACAAATGAAAGACTAGGAAAGAGAGAAAAAAATTAAATGGAATAGAAATACAATGTAAGAGAGGGGGTGATGGCAAACCTGAGATTTTAAAAACTGCTTGAATTTTAATAGGTTGGGGATCCTTGCAGTCAGTTTGCTTTGTGGGTTCATTGAGGGACGATGCCAGCACCTCTGAGAAGGAGAACTAATTGACTGAGCTCCCTGGCTCAGTACTTGCCCTATGAGTGATCACACTGACGCTTGCCATAGCAATGCCAGAGAAGGACGTGGTCTCGTCACTCCCAGCTGACCACAGTGGCAGCTGTGTCAATCACCCATGTATCAAGATAACACTTCAGGTGCATCAAACGTAATTTGCAATTCAAAGATTTTCTCTTCGTAGTGCTGTGCTAACTTAGGGCACTAAGCAAATCCCTGGAGCTCAGTTTCACCATTGAATTCTCCTTGGATTGCCTAAACCGTTTTTCTTCTGCTTTGTCAGGAAATAGCTTTTGTTAACAATTTTACAGGACACATTTGCAGGTGGAGCTTGATTGTCTGTTGCTTTTCTCATTTTCATTCAGCAAGGCATTTAAAAATCTAGCAAATTTTTACAGCATTTGCATGTCCCAACTGTAGAGACGCATGTAGGGATTTATAGTGTAAACAAATAATAAAACTCCTGGCTAGGACTAGGACTCCTCCTGTGAAATTTGACTGTTCTACTCTCACATTACATTTAACAGTATGTAAGCTCTACACGAAATAAACTTCCTGTAGGCTTTGAGCTTGGTTCTCTTATTGGAGAAAAAGTACCTTAATTTCCCTGCTCAATATATGACTTTTTCCTTGCTAAATGTAAATATGTGTATATATACAAAACCATATTTTATGTATATTTTTATTTAGTTTTTTTTAGATGTTGCTAATGGATGAGGTAATTCCTTACTTTATGCAATAATTCTCTTGGTAAAAATACCTTGTAACTAATTTTTGTTTTTCTCTATTCATTTGTTCAAACCAAACAATAACTTGGCCTGCATCACTCTGTTCCTAAACTACACTTACTAGACACCCATATGTGCTGGGGCCCAGGGCTCCTAGAAAGCTCTACTCTCCTAAATGAAAGAAATCTGAGAAAACCAAAACCAAGCAGGGGGTTCCTTCTTTTATTTGCTATTTTGCCAAAGATATCTGGCACTAAAAAAAAAAAAAAAAGAACAATGTCTTTAAATGTGTCTTGCAACAGCTCCTTCCTGATTGCTGAGACAGGTACTTTTCCGCAGAAAAAACAAACTCTGCACAAATAGTTTTTAAAGATTTCTCTCTTGTGCAAGGCACCTCCTGCAACTGCAAGTGACTTGAATGTGTCAGGGCCACCCCTGGGTGTGCCAGGAAAGAAAGCAAAAATGCTGTGGCCAGAAATAGGACCCACATCCTTTAAAAATGAGAGCTGCAGATGTCTCTTTGTCATATGTGTACTCACTTTCCTGTGTGCTCATTCTCTTTCTTTTCTAAATCTCAGCCTCAGGGTCTCAGAGCTATAGCAGCACCTTGGCTAATCTGTGTTACCTAGCACTCTCTTTCCGGCAGGTATTTACATCACCCAGAAACCAATAGAAAAGTAGTTTGATATTTGAAGTTAAAAGTATTATTCATATCAACATCTTAGAGATTTGATAATGAGACATTGGTGCAATAGATTTAAGAATCTTTAGTTTGCTACTGGTTTTTAACTTCAGTGGAACTGAGCAGCAGGCGATTTGGTGTTTTTTTTCCTTCTGCTTTTGTGCATGTCATAGATTTTGAAATAAAGATCTCTTAGGCATTAATGCACTCAGCAACATGATGGCTCTACTTTCCACAAACTGCCAGCCAGTTTGTCCCTCACCATTTCCTGGTTCACCACCACATCAAGAACTCATTGCTAGTCCAAGCACCACCAAGTGTCGGCAGCATCAGTTCCCCATGCTGAAGCAATCATACCACTAGAAGGTTCCTATTGCCCTTCGCTGGGTTAGAAACTGGCTGAATGACCGTGCCCAGAGAGTGCTGGTGAATGGAGTTCAATCCAGCTGGCAGCCGGTGACTAGCGGTGTTCCTCAGGGCTCAGTGCTGGGGCCAGCCTTGTTTAATGTCTTAATCAATGACCTGGATGAGAGGATTGAGTGCACCCTCAGTAAGTTTGCAGATGACACCAAGCTGGGTGGGAGTGTTGATCTGCTTGAGGGTAGGAAGGCCCTGCAGAGGGATCTGGGCAGGCTGGATAGATGGGCCGAGGCCAATTGTATGGGGTTCAACAAGGCCAAGTGCCGAATCCTGCGCTTTGGTCGTAACAACCCCATGCAATGCTA
>VZTL01039481.1:48724-68360 GCA_013400535.1 Scopus umbretta
GGGTTGATGGTTGGACTAGATGATCTCGGAGGTCTTTTCCAACCTTAACAATTCTATGATTCTATGATTCATCTTATCCCTAATTTCTGCATGATTTAAATGTGCACTTGGCACTGCTGATTACCTGGACCATGCTGCCACCCTGGGCACCAGTCCCTGCAAAGGGCGACAGTTTGTTTCCAAGCTCTGAACAGCCCTAGGCTGATACTTAAGACCTTGTCTGAAAACCATGGTGCCTTTGAAGGTCAGTTTTCCTGAGACATATGCGATACACTGCTAAATCTCTGTGGAGCCATGGAAATAGAGATGCATATTTTGCCCAAAACGTGACATGAAATTACAGAACAGTGTCACAATAATTAAGACACTGTGAGGTAATATAGGTGTGTAAAACTGCCTTCTTGTCTGTATTTGTGATGACTGATTTACTTTTGTAATCTCCAACTCCATTTTCCAAAGGAAATCTCTTAGTGTGTTCCTTCTGTTGTTTCCTGCATCCTGCTTAAGCACTGGAGTAAGTGCAGAAACACAATTTTCCTCATGGATTTCTTGGGTTGCTCACCTGAGTATTTGAATGCATCATGCATTTATTGTCATAACAACCACGTAGAATTGACTGCTGTTGGCACCCTCAACTTACAGAAGCAAAAGGCAGTTAAAGTCAAAGTGACCAGCATAGCTAGTAATCAAGTAAAGTCTGAGTGATGAGGGGCCCTAGGGAGACACCTGAGGACTATTTTTCAAGTGTCTTTAGCACCCCCTGCTTGCTGCCCCTCCTGCTGCTGCTGTGCTGCCCAGCAGCATCCCCCTCTCCTGTCATTTTTCACATCTTGCTTCTCTTTCTGGCTGCTGCAAGAATCTCCCTCCTAAATCGAGACTGGTTGCAAAGGCTGCAGTTTAATAACCTCGTGTAAATTAAAGTGCTCCTTAGCCCAGGCAATCCTATTGACTTCAGTAAGAGTAATAGTATTGGATTTCATATGTTAATAAACAGGAAAAAAAAATAAAGGAGTTGTTGGAAATATATTTTGTATTGCTGCTTGGCTGTGAAACAAATATGCATTTTCCAGTAGTCAATTCACATTACACTGACTACTAAAACAAATGTATCAGATGACAAGACCTACACACAGGCTCATATTTGCAGGCAATAAATCCAGCAGGAAGTGAAGGACTGGGTGTTACTTTTTCAAGAAAGCACAATGATCATGCAGCCTCAGAGCTCGCTGTTGGATTAAATCCACATGTTCTGGAAAAATAAAGAATTTCTTGGTCCCAGAATTCATCTTTTTGTCTCATTATTTATTTGCAGTTTGTGTGTGCTGAGCTGGGCAGACAATAAGGGAATGATGAACAGCACTGAGTTGCAAAGAGGAGCCTTCCAAAGCTGAGTTGCACTACTGTTTGGATGTGGCACCTCAAGAGCAGTAAAACTTTAGTGTCTTACTTGACTGGCTATATCCTAAATGAAAGACTGGATGCAAACTCTGAAATAGAGGCTTGGAAGAGCTGCAAGGGGAAGGTCTATGCCTTATTTGCCCTATCTCTTGCAAATTTTCCCTGAGCATTTTCTACCTTTCACTGCTGCAGTTGGGATGGTGCACTAAGTGGACTTTGCATCTTATATAGTGTTTGGGAGAAGAGAGGGTGAATCCTTACTTTTTAGTCCAACCTAAGCTCAAAAACCACTTCAATCTTTTTATAACTACATTAAAAATATTAAAGCAAAAGTTTCAGTTTCCATATCCCTTGATTTATAGCCAAGGTTTTAAATAATTTAACAAAACTATTTGATTCCCATGTTAGATCCTCTGCTTTTGACAATAAGTGTGAAAAGGCACTGCCAAGGTAATGGCGGAACTGCATGCCACAATGTCCTTAATCAACAAAAGGAGTTTTGCTTCCCCCTAGACTTGCATGATTGAGTTAAAATTTAATAGGAAATATCTGTCTCATGCTTCAGGACACAGATTTTTCATGAACAACTATGGTTAATAACCACAGTGATCCAGACAAACTTCTATATTGACTATCCATCTATTCTGATGTTCTCCAGTGCAGGAAAGGGAAAACATCTCCTTCCAACCTTTTCAGTAACATGCCAGTCTCTTGGATATCTCAATGATAGGTGGAAATGCTTTGTTGTTGTTGCTTTCCAGTTGGGTAGCCCAATAAGAAATTTGGTTTGGCTGCATTTTTAGAACTCTGATCAGGTAGGCAACCTAACCTTTTCTTTCCACACTTGCAACTCCAAGAAGATGTACTGTTTTCATTTTTACTGCCTATGTAAAATTCAGAGTGCTGTACGTAATTAAGGCTTGGGAATTTACATTCAATTAAAATACACCGATTCTCCTTTTTAAAAAACAGCTGTAGGCAGGTTCAACATTCAAATCAGATAAAAGAATCTTCTACTTCCAAGAAAGAAGCAAATGATTGGCAAGAGGAAATGAGAAGAGGGGCAGGAGCAGGGGAAGAGAGATTACTGTATGAAGGGTTGGCTACCTGAAAAGAACATAAAGCAGGGTTGCTGTAGAGCTTTAGAGTTTTTAGTGGTTTATCATGAAACTGTTCAGGGCTGAAGTCTGCATCCCTTGGTGTTTCCAGGCCACTCACCTCCCTTAACTATCTTGAAATATATTCAACCCCTAGACTGAAGCCTTGGTACCCTCTCTCTGAGTTCAGCATCTTTCTGCTGGATGCCAAGCAAGATAGCTTGCATTTCCCTTTGCAGACCGAGATTAGCTGTCCAAAGTCAACACCAGCCTCTGGCATGCAGTAATACATCATTACCAGGGTTGTTAAACTGTCCACAGAGCTGGCAGCAAGATAGTCATATCTCCTGATATTGTTTAAAGCTATAGAAATATTTTTCACTCCAGGAATAAGCCATCTGGCTATGCTTCCACTCTCAAAAAGGTTTTGGGTTTTTTTTTTCTTTTTTTTTTTTTTTTGTGGAAACTGCTTTAGGGGAGATGTGAATGAACTTGACATCTTTGTAATCTTAGATACTTTCAGATAAGCTTTGATCTTGGCACTCCATGCAATTCATTTTGCTGGGAGACTTCACAGGAATGCAGAATTATACTGCTATGTTGCTTTTCTAAGGTCACATAGATGACTAACATCACACTTTAAAACACATCATTTTTACATCTCTAATTAAGAAAAAATACCTTGGTTAATTGCTGATTTCCAGGTATTATATATAGTCAGTAATGTTACCTGCTGCATCTATTTATATTTGGAAGGTCATGATAGCAACAGGGAGGCCTAGAAGTAAAAGAAAAATTCATACTAAAAAATATTTGTTATCTTCTCATTCCCCCAGGAAAAAAAGCTTAGATCACAAATGTAGGTACTAGATAAACTGACACAGCTACTTACCATTTAAATGTGCTATTCTTATGATTCTAAAACACCGTGATATTAACAAAAAGTCACCTCAAAGTCTGTTAAAAATAATGCCAAATGGAACATGTAGTAAATATTTTGGACAGTATGGTTAAGCATGTTTTTTATTGAGTCCATCATGTATTAACAAGTCCTGTTATACCACAGAAATGCTTCACGTCCTGGATTGCACAAGCTCAGTGTGGAATAAAAGCCCACACGAGTGAATGCTGATAAGGCTGCTGAAGAAGCCCGTGCGTAAACAGTGCATACTTATAAAGCTGGAGTCACACTTGGGGGTACAAACAAGATGACTGGGAAACAAAAGCTTACCTTTTCAGGCTTAAAGACAGCCATGAGAAGCACTATGTTTTTATTAAAATTAGAAATAAGTCTTTTTTCCTTTTAATCATTCAATTTTTAGTTCAGTCATTTAATAGCTTGTTCATATCTGTCCTCACTTATTAAAAGATCTCTGTCTGAAGATGTTTTAACAGCCCAAGGGCTTGCCTTAAATAAGTAGTGAATACTAAATAAAATTGAAACAGGATATCTGCAGTCCTTCGTTTTCACACTTAACATGTACACCACTTAAGTAAAAGGAAGCAAAGGGCTGAAGGGTGATAATGATAATAAAGTCCATTTGCTGCTGTTTTTTTCCTGTATCAACAGCATTATGCTTGCCTGCTCTGCATTGTGCCATGAAGTCGTTTCAGAAAGCTTGGAAAAAGCATGGTTTTGCTGTAAACATCAGGACTGGAAGCTGCTGACTGCAGAAGGGTAAGAGTTTCTTTAAAACAGAAACCAGTATTTCTATGTATTTGCTCTAAATGGACAGCACTTGCTCATGCAGAGATATTGGCAAACTGTGGTCCTGCAGTACGAAAACGATGCTGGTGTGCCTGATGCACTGTATTTTGTGCCTTCCATTATAATTCTCTCCAAGATGGATGTAAAGTAGTACTTTCAACTGTTTAATCCATCTTGTTTAACAGTTAATCCACAGCCATCTGCAAAATCATAGCAGATGTGCAAACTGAGACATCCTTTAAGGATAGCACGTACCAAAACCAGGAGTGGTGAGATCAATGTGCTTGAATGTATCCCAGGTCAGCAGGTGGGGTAAACTTTGGACCAGCTAAAAGATGTCACACAGAAAACCAGTGGCAGGGCAGGGAAGAGCACACAAATGTTTTACTGAGCTTTCATCCCTTGAAGCACTGTCCCCTCTGTTTAAACTAAAGGTAGCTTTTCAGGACACGATGGAAAGAAATTTGTACCTTTTCCATTTTGCTGCTAAACAAGGCTTCATGCCATTGCCTTAAACGCTGTAGTTTTCAAACAACAGAACAAGCACTGAGAGAAAGTGGGGCCATTATCCCTTTGTTCATGGAAGAGTCTGAAAAATGCCCAGCCTGTCTGGTGTGCAGCCTCAGACATCTGCTGTGCTAATGTGAAGTCAGGAGAGCTGACCCAGTGAAGAGCTTGGAAAACTCAGTGTCTCTGTTTAATCCTGCTTGTGGGGTCCCGCACCAGTTTGGCACTAGTGTCGCATAGACTTCCCAGTTTAACTCTGCCTCCACAATGATCACCTCAGGCTCTTGTTCCTCACAAAGCATCTCCTGCACTTTTTTTCCCCATCCAGAGATTTTTTGAGACTTTCTGGCATCTACAGTTTTATACTCTAAGCTAAATTATTTCCTAATCAGAGTCTCCACTTACCAGAGCCTTTACTGGATGCCTCTGCCAAAATTCATAGTGCAGCTCCCATGGCCAGGGCATTTGAAATCCTCTCCAGAGAAGATCTAATCCCAGCAGCCAGCATGGCTCTGACTGTTGCTACTCTCCTTCCCCAACCCTTGCTCCCACCCCAGCTCACAGTGCAGCCACTAGAGCCAGCACAGGCCCTCCTTTGCAAACCTCGTACGGCCACACAACCTCTACTCCTGGGGTGGGCATCTGGAATGTGGAGGGAGCAACACTGAGATGCAGAGCTGCAGGGAGGTGGGAGGATACATTGCTCCCATGGTATGGGCCTGTATCTAGAGGCTTGGCAGAAATGTGGGTAATGCTTTCTGTGGACACAGAGGCTCACTTTGTGAGTGCATGTGTGCATCATACAGCTCTGCTGTGCAAAAAACTGAATCTCGTTGTTTGTGCCCAGCTGCGGAGTTTCCTCCTCACCAGGTTCTGTTGCTGGTGGCTACTGGGATTTTCTTCTCCTGCACTGGTAGGTTCTGGACTCTGGTCAGGTTTTCTCTCAGGGTTTAACTCATCTGTCAGGGTTTGCTGGTGTGCTGCTTGACAAAGTAGAAGAACTATTTATTGGCATTGGGGACAACAAATATCTAACATGTAGGAAGGCAAAAGCATAAGTAAAATTATTGAGTTATTTCTGCAAGGGCTATAAACTTAGATATGGTCTTGAAGAACTTGGGGTTTCTCTGTGGGCAACAGGGGTACACAGGTATGGTGCCATTCACAAACATGTCAAATTCAGGTTTTGTATTTAACAGGTCTTCTGAATGTCATGAAAGCAGCAGTATCACTCAGCCTTGCAGTGGGGTAGCACTGTGTGTGGAAGAGGCATTCCTTGCTTTCCATATTTCTTGATTTTGTGCCTACACCCAACAGTGACTTGACTTCTTCCTACTTTACCAGCTGGACATAACATTTTTACTAATTTTTTTTTTCTTCATGATTTTATCCTTTGTTCCTACTTGGTATCTTTCTTCTTTTCCTTCCCTGTCTTGTCTATCTTGTTTTGTTTTTTCATATCTCCCTCCAGACCATACAGCTCTCTTCCCACTTAAAGCTCCTGCTACAGGATTTTCCAGCACCACATCATACATACAATAACTGTGGGGAAAATATATTTGCCGGTCATTTTCAGTTTGGTGTTTGTTTGGGGTTTTTTTGTTTTTTTTTTCTGGAAACATTTGAATCATGGAAACTATTGTGACAGTGTTATTGTATTTCTATTGAGCTGTGTTGGAGACACTAAAGCAGTTGTAGCAGTCTGTCTCTCATAGGAGTATTGTAGCCAGGACAGACCAAAGACATAAGTAAGATGAGTTTGATATTGAATTCTTCTAAGGGCAACTGAAATAATTGGATAAAGCAGACAAACTTTCAAGAGCATAAATGGTTCTTCAAGAAGGCAGATATGTCCGAAAGCTTGTTTAATTTCTTTTTCCCATTGCATCATTTATTTTAATGAAAGACACTACCTCACCCCTCCATCCTTGCTTTGTTGCAGCAATCCGTGCAGAAACCAGACTGCAGGGTTTTTTTGAGATAACTATCCTGTTGCTATAACAACCCTACCTTAATGTTTCACCCAGTATTGATATTCACAGAGTAAAATGGAGCGGAATTTCCAAGTGTTTCCTCTCTTGTATTGTGTCTCCAATGTGGCCACAAGTAAAACTTGTAACTCACCTAACTGTTCAGCTACTGTTTGAGTTTGGACTGGGGCAAACATGTTCCCACCATTCCGGCTAGCAGCATAGCAATATGATACCAACCTAGGACTATTGGCAGTCATGAACAGAGACGGCAAAAGGTCAAAAACTTGTTTGTTAGTTCTAGCTGTTTGGCCCAGCTGATGGAAACGACATGCTGTAGACCCCACGTAACAGAGATGAACAATTGCACCCAGTTTACTTTCCTCCAAAGGCCAATACGCACTCTCTGCTCTACATCAAAATCCCAGTTCAGTTTTGAAGGTTTCAAAGTGTGAAGGTTTGAGGTCAAAAAGCAGAATCTCCTAGGAGGCACTGCGAGACTTCCAAGTTCTCCACCTGGAGAGCTGAGCTTTCCTTTTTCCTGGTTACAGAGCTCATTCATGGTGTCTCATTCCTTAGACTCAGAGCAATGTTTTGGTCTGGGTGACTCCCACAGAAGAAGGGGGAGAAGGAGCTGTTTCTCTATTGTACATAACATATGATATAATACTGAAGGAAAAAGCTTAATGTCCAGAAAATGTCTTTGAATCCTCCAGTTCTCAGCAGAGACAGCAAGTGCACTAGGAGGTAAATTTTTAGTTGTTTTTTTTTTTTTTTTTAAAAGAAGAGATTGCAAGCAATTAAAAACCAAATAAACAAACCAGAAAATGAGATAGCCTTTCAACTATGTGTTCCCACTGTTGCTGAGTCCTTTCATGCCAGAAAATGCTACAGACATTCACTTCTTTGCCATTTCCCAGTTTGGAAAACAAAACCAAGGCCTGAAACAGCAAATGGCTGTGGTAATGTGAAATGTTTCAGCAAACAGTTGGATCAAGGCAAAAGCTCTCTGTAGGTAGATTTCTTCTTTCTGCTTGAAAGAACCATGGAAGTGTTCTGCTTCAATGTGCTTGATTTGACAACAATAACATTTGCTTTCCTAGAGAAAATTTCAGAGAACAGGTAAGTGTGAATAGCATCTTGTGAGTACAAATGTGAGTGGACCAGCTCGGAGCATGTGAGCTTCTCCACCAGTGCACTGAGTTCCTCTGTGGTCTGTGTGGTCACCCCGAGGAGGTGAGGCTAACGCATGCCCACGTGGACACAGTGCCTCCTGCCCTCATTTTACAGCAAGAGAGATCACTTGGAAAGAGCAACTGATTGCAGACTGCAGGTCATGGCTAACTATATTCCACTTTCCTCACATCTGTATGTTGTGTACCTTTACTGACCCATATGATCCCATGCTATGCCATGTTTTGGGGGATGTGGTTCAGCGTAAAAAAAAAAGAAAGACTGCTCCTTCTTTTGCTGCCTGCTCTCGTCACTCACAGCTTCTTTCACCCCTCAGCTGCATGCTGCTGAATAGGCTGAGGGGGAGCAGTGGGTTTCAGGAAGGTGGTGATATCTCTTTACTCCGGAGGGGTTAAGCAATCTTAGGATCTTGTATGTATGTAACCTTCCAGTTATTTGAAAGAGATTGTTACCATATTTGAATAATCTCTTCACATAAACCAGTGTCATCTCAGAAAGCATGCCTTCCTGCAGCTATAAAATAATTTTTTATGTTTCTAATTCTGCAGAAAAAAACCCTTAAGGGACTATTTTTATGTTAAGGTAAGCTTGTAAATTTTAAAAAGAAATAAGGATTGAATTTGGAATGTAATTGCCAAATGTTCTCTCTAAGTCTGATAACGACACAATAGGACTCTAGGAGGGGAATGATTGTGGGTAGCTGACACTGCTTTAAAATTTATTGTGAATACAGTTGAACTTTGCACAGAGGTATAACCACCATGTCCACATGCATGTGTATGGTCTGCCTTTCATAACAACAAGGGATCAAGCCACCGCTTACCTTTAATAATTAAAGATCCGATGACATTTTCCTACAAGCTTAGTTTTAGCCTTTGTGTTCTGACTGGGCTCTACTTCAGCTAATCCAGCCTGACCTGTGGTTTCAGTCCCTGTACTGAGCCCTGTGGCTCTGTGATATAGGGAGACTGCCCACGGCACTGCTGCGCCCTCCAACACCAGCCTGGCACTTCCTTGGTTGGGGAGAGGGTGTGTGTATGTGCGGGGTCAGAAAGGTTCTTCTAACTCAGTTGCTTTTTGTTGTGCATAAAGAAACAATTTCTGTCAATGAGAATAGCCACAGTACACTTAGTGAGGAGGGCAGGGGGCAAAGGACATCAAGGACACAGCAAGATCCTAACTGTCTTCTGATGAACAGTGGGATAAATAGGAATAACCCTCTGTGCGAAGCAGTGGGGCAAATTTACCCTATTGCTGGCAAGAAGGGAATGATTCTTGTCCCCAGGGTGTCATCGCCAACATAGGCCTCTGTTTTATAGCCTGGCTCCTGGCACACTTTTGTGAATACTGTAGAGCTATCGATTGGAAAAGACGGTTTTGTTCCCTTGTTCTCACCTGCTATTTCTTTGTGGGTTTTTTTGTGTGTTTGTTTTGCAGACAGGTAAAGCCTTTCCTCCCAGTGCCACTGAGCCATAGACAAACACCATGGTGTCAGCACACTATATGCTGAAAGAATGTTTTGACAGTTTAATCAAAGCAGGGGGGGCAGCGAGCCCTGGGCTGCAGTGAGCCCTGGGCTGCTGGCACTGTCCCAGGCTAACTCATTTTTTTACATGATATTTCTTTTTTAAACAGCTGGTAAGCTTTCGGGCACCAAACAGGTACCGCCGCTCATGGCCAACCCTGCTGTCCCAAAGGTTGCAGGTGTTGTCTTGACTGGGTCAGTGAGAAGCCCCACCGGGTAAAGGAACCTGGAGGGTCTTGGCTAGCTTCATAGTATTTCACGTGGAAGAATAAAATAAGCTCAGAATGAACCTGCCTTCAATTCTACCTTTGTGCCAAAGAGAGAGGCCTTTTGCAGAGATGTTTTCATTCTCATTTTCTGTTTTTCTAACTAAAGGTAGAGATGATGGGAAAACAGAATCTTTACGTGAAGGGAAGTTTCAGTATTTTGGGTTTTGGTTTTTACCTTTGAGTGTATTAAAAGGTGAAGTAGAAATGCTTGTCACAAAAGGGTTCCTGAAATGAGCTGAACCATTTTGGAGCAATGAGTGCTACTGGCTTTGCTGTCACAGTGTGTCATCAGATATATAGTTTAGGTGGTATGTCCAGAGACCATGGGGTCATGAAGAGGAGCACCTGTGAAGCACTGAACAGCTGAAAAAGACACAGAAATTAATGCTGAAGCCATGCAGAGAAGTTGTTTAATTTAGGTCTTCTGGTAGAAAATACAAATAGTAAATCAAAATCAGAATTTTCTTAAGGAAGTTTTCAACACGGTGGAAGCCACATCTCCTTGGAAAAATAGTTGGCTTTAAATCTTTTTTCCTGTTCAGTTAAGAAGCATGTTACCCTTTTCTTTGTCATGCTCCAAGAGAACAAGTCTTGCCCATGCTCCAGCCCGCCCTCAACAGAGAAAGAAACACTTGCTGTGGTAGGGGTCAGATCCCATAACACACACTCAGCCAGGGTCTTCATTTTCTTTATCAGAAAGGTCTTGGTCTTTGTTTCTTTCCTGACTCTTCCGACACAGCCCTGGGACTCTGAATCTTGGAGACAAATGAACTCTTGCAAATGGGGCACAGAAAGCTCTTGTTGAATACATGGACTGGATATTTCTCTAAGGCAGGAGGCAGAATTTACTGGCTCTTTCAGAATACACTTTTTTGAACCTTTTGGACGTATTGTAGTATTTCTTCAGCTTTCTTTCAGTGTCTAGAGAGTATACACCAGTGGATTGTTAGGGGATGCTTCAGGCATAGGGCTACTCACTGGAGGGGAGCTGCACTGACCCAAGCGGACTTTTCTCTTTTCACCATCTCATCAGGTCACTCTCAGCAGACCTGGAGAAGCAGCGGGCAGGGAATCACACGTTGGCAACAATCCTTTCAGGCTTATTCTGTTGTAGCACGTTATCCCTGGGGGTCAGTAAGGTTGTGGTCTGGAGTTTATCTGATTTCTTTATTTGCTTTTCTTGCTTTCTGAAGTGGGAAAGGCAGGGCAGTTTCAGGAAGGAGACAGGCAGTATACTGTTCCTCATCGCCCCTTTCTGTGCTTCAGGGTGGGAGCACATGTCTGCAGTGAGAAGAATGACTACAAGTCACTTTTACATGTCTGTATTTTTTGTCCTGCCAGGGGACTGCATGGTAGTCAGAATAGCCTGAAGGTTCCTTTTCCTTGGGTACTGTGTTGTACTCAGAGAGCAGGTGTCTGACAGAGGTCAGCTTTGCTTGGTGTCGCAGTTCTTGCTGCTCACTTTGTGTAACTTACAGCCTCTGCAAAGCACTACAGTTGGGTCTCTCAGGGCTGTGACAGAGCCCCTTAAAAGCCTCGTAGGCAACCTTCCCTGGAGAGATGGGACAGAAATTAGACAGCAGTGTCTGAAAGAGGGCTCGTCTTGTGCACTTGGGCATCAGGCGCACCCTTGCTGTGTAAGCTTATCCTTTCTGCTTGTGCTACAGGGCAGCACAGAGTCATCTTAGCCTCACAGGGCCATTGGATAATTCAGACTGGAAAAGGCATCAGGAGGGGTGTAGTCCAACCCACGTGCTCAAAGCAGGGTCAGCTGAGGTCAGACTGGGATGCTCAGGCCTCTATCCAGGCATATTGCCAGAGAGGCTCTTGTCATGTGTGACAAACAAGTAATTATTCTCCAGGCATTTCTGTTTTCTTTTCTGAGAGCAGGAATATTTTCAGGAAACTGTGACATAAAAAGCAACAGAAAAACACTTTAGTGAAAAGCCCCGAAATTTTTTTCTGTTCTTTAAGTGCTGGCCTGTATATGCTCTGTTATATCTCTGCAACCTTTACCATGGTGTACTGCTCTTGGGGTAGAAGATTGTTTCTTCCTTTACAAAACAGCCAGGTATCTATATTTTAAACATCTTCTTCAGTCCCCCTCTGGCTACAAAAGCATTTATTAGTTTGCATGATAGACATTTCATATGGGCTGGAAACAGATATGGAGACTTATCCTGATAGAGGCCGAAAATCATCTGACAGTTTCACTAAGAGTTTAGGTGCTCCATATCACTTTTGACTGACATTTATTTTAGATTTCAGTACCACAGTCAGATTGGAGATATGGAAATTACCATAGGGAGCTAGAGCACAGCCAGGAACTGACTGTAGGGGAAATAGCTCGTTTTAAAGATGAAGTAGCAGGAGGTTCCTGGAAGATCTGACCTTGTTAGTTTCCATTAATGACCTTTACACAAACAGGACAAGTGCAGCACTGACAGAATTGGGAAGCACCATCACACAGAACAGTATAAGAACATCAGCATGAAAGCCTGGAAGAGGGGTGGTAGATGTGGCTGAAAAATATTTGACTACAGGACATTAAAAAAACCCTTTAGACAAGAAAGTCTCTGATATAAACTTCCACTATAAGCTGATCAGAGAGAAGTGACTGAGATAGATTTCAATGTACTTGTCAATGACAAGTGGCAAGACACACATAAGAAAGACAGAGACAGGAACACATACCCCTAGGATTCTTTGGGAAAGATATTTCCCAGTTAGGGAAGTTTAAATACCAATGACAATGTCCTTACAAGCCCTCCCCTGAAATACAGCAGTCAGGAATTTTGTCATCTGTTTTCAAGAAAAATTAACTGAAACCAGAAGAAATTAAAAAATTCTGTCCAGCTAGTCAGAGAATGAGACTGTCTGTAGAAGAATAGAAAATGATAAATGAAATGGAAAAAGAAAGGCTAAGTGATTGTAGAGTATGCTTTTACTGTATAAATACAACCAGAAAATACATGCTTGACATGGTTACACGCTTTTGCTTCCTGTGCTCTCCTTGTTTCTGGGCTTTTCATGGCACTAGCTGGACTTGAGCAGAGCCAGGAATAGCAAGAAAACCAGTGGGAGATGCTCATAATTAATAGGTAATTCCTACTGAGAATAGGGTATTAGCAAGTCACTTTCTGTTTATCTCCATGTCTTTTGTTCTCCTTTCCTTCCAAAGCTGTTGTAAAGCCATACTACTGAAGTCAACTAATAGGGCTGATATTTGTTTGGATCATTTTTGGAGTTTTTTCATTTTGTGTCCCTCTTCCCTTCTCCTTGTTAGTAGTTTACATTTGGAAAGTATCACATTTGATTTGGGGGATTTCCTAAAAATAGCTCACAAATACACCTACACTATCTATCAGACCTTATTTCTGGTGTGGAGACTACTCCCACGTCTTCCCTTCCCATACCCATTTGCAGCCCTCCTTAAGTTTTGCTCTCTTCTCCAGGGGACTAGCTTTAACTTCCAAATCCTCATTCCCGTTCTATATATTGCCTTTGCCTTTGCTGTCAGTGCATCCATCCTTATTGAAAATCTGGGTAAATTGTTCCTTTAGTTTTGGGATCACACCTAGATGATCTTTAATCTACAGGTTACCCAATCATCAGGACTAGCAGGCAAACTTTTTTCTTTGTTTCCTTCTACTGTATATTTCCAAAGGGCATTTTGTTGTTTGGTTTTGTATCCCTTGCAGGATCTAGCTTAGATTGATTTTTGGCAGTTCTTGTTTTTTACCCTTGTATGTCTTAACCTGTGAAGTCGAGCTTTACTTATAGGTCTGTCCTTTTGCCTTTCTAGCTCTTGTAAGCTTTTTGCTTATATCCTTTGCTTATATCCTTTCTAAGGGTATAATATATATGGTTAATATCCTTTTAAAGGTGGATATATATGTATGTAAGTGTGGAATCCATTTCTATAGCTTTTCTTCTGGTTGAGGGTAAAGATTTCTGTTACTTTTAGCTCTTCAGACAGTAGAAAATTTCTTTCTCCTTCCACAGTCAAGCTGCTGTATAATCTCAGTCCAAGTGATTTTACTAATCAGC
The DNA here is from genome assembly GCA_013400535.1 of Scopus umbretta. Taxonomy (NCBI): domain Eukaryota; kingdom Metazoa; phylum Chordata; class Aves; order Pelecaniformes; family Scopidae; genus Scopus; species Scopus umbretta. The sequence continues at coordinate 62,443 of VZTL01039481.1, forward strand.
TCCCTTAGCTTGTTTAAATTTGCTTTTCTGAAATCCAAATCCTTAGCTAAAGACCTACTCTTATTTACTCTTTGATTTTAAATGTAAGCTGAATCAATTTGTGATCATTCTGCAGTTACTTTCTATTATTCTGTTCCATTAACCATCTCGCTTTTAATGCCTTTTTCACGTGCTGAAGTCCCACAGCTAACTGTCTGTAACTGTGACGAAGAAATGTGTTGGCTAATATATCCATGAATACCTTGTCATTACTGGTATTTATAGCATTTGTTCTTCAGCCAGTATTTTGGAAATTCAGCCTTCCCGTAACACTACAAGTGCCTGTAGTATTTCTCTTTGAAATGGAATGAGAGCCCTCTGTCTCCACCACTCAGACCAGTTTGAAAGTGCAACCTCTCCACTTATACAAAAATTTAACCAAAACCCACCAAGTGCCTGGCTTTGGCTGCTGGAGCACCATATCCCCAGAAATAATTTGTTCCACTTCCAGTGACCTTACCTACATGTCATCCTGTAGGACCCAGTATTGTACAACCTGACTGCTCCTGTTATTAAAACTATAAAATATTGCTTCCTCAAAAACCTGCAGAAGGCTTGCTTCCAAGAAGAGATTTCATCTGTAGCAGGAGGTAAGTATCCAACTGGTGAAAAGAAGACAACACGGTGCCTGAGAGGAAGGGGTCCTGTCAGCCATATCAGGCCCTGTCAGGCTTTGTTAGTGCTCAGATGTCTGTATTAGGACTCACTGGCCTTCCTAGTGCCCCCTCTCTCTTTTTTGCCTTGCTGCACTAGTTGCAATAGGTCTCTGTGGGTGATTGAATGTGATGAATTTTTGCAACATGTTACAATTAGAGAAATATGTACGCTAAATAGTGCTGTGCTTAGACACTGCAAAAATGCACACTCTTCAACAGCTATCATTATCATCATTCACTTTGTAAGTTTGGCAGTGCTGCTGTCCACCATAGGTTTAAACATACAGGCTAGGCTGGTTAATGACCTTTTAAATGGACAAATCCTGGCAGATCTGTCTCTGTGTTTCAGAGGGAGATGTGCCATCCTTTGAAAACTGGCTGGTTATCCACTATGCTTCAAGGGTTTCTTTTGCTTTTCTTGCTCATTTTTCCAACATGTAAAAAAGAAAGCTGCTCACTGTAAGTCAGAGACATTAACGCTTTACAGAGGGTCACTTGGGAGGATGAGTCCAGGCAGAGCCCAGGCCTGGGCTGAACTATGACCTTGGTCATCAATGGTGGGGGATTGCCATGGACACGTGCGGCCACACGTTCAAGTCAGATACATTGCTCATGCCCTGCTTGGTTTAGCTTCCCCATGGGTATATAATTGCAGAACTGGGGATTGTATAGGCAACTTAAGGTAAAACAGAACAGCAAATGATGGATTTTGCAGCAAATACATTTCAGTTAATTGGCTCAGTGTTTAGAAAGCATAACTACAAAAAAAGGGCACAGAAAGAGATTACTTGAAAGGTTAATGCATCTGGATTTAAGACAATTCTGGCTGGATATTTTTTAGGATTGCACATGGTTGTAAGGAAACGTAAAGAATTTTGAGAAACCCTTTAAGCATAATATTCAGAGTTCCTGTGGGGGTTTTTAAGGTGACAAATTAGGATCCCTTACATTAGAAAGCCTGGTCAAGTGTTTTTAGGCTTATGAAGACTGCCCCATGTTCCTAAGCAAAAGAATAATTTTTAAACAGACTTCATTCATTTTATGGTAGAAGAAGCCAAAAAAGCTGAAAAACTTCAGAGCAGGATGGTAGAAACCCAGTAAAACTCTAGCTTTGTGGCCCCAGGGAGAATTTTCTAATTTTCTTCAATAAAAATACTTTTTAAAAAGTATCAAATAAGTACATCCAAAACCAAGAAGCCATTCTACAGTTACCAAGGTGCCCTCAAAAATGTGCAGTCTTAATGCGGGAAAAAGATTAGAACCCCACTACGGCCAGGAGGATGAAACAGCGTTGTTCTTTGAGTGCGGCCAAAATGTGGTTAATATAATCTGTCATAGGCATTTTACAACATCTAGCCCATGATCATAAAAGCTTAAAATTACATTCTTTGTATGGTCTAATTCCTGTCTATCTGTGTTGTAATCACTTTGCTCAGAGCTGTAATTTCTTTTTTTTGCCTTACAATTTTTACTATGAGAATATATTTGTCAAAGAAAATGTGTCTGAGACTACCATCTATTGTGAAGTAACTGTCAAGTAACAGTATTATTGTTAAAATACAGTAACTTGAGAAACATTCCCAGTAGAGACAGAAAGGAAATATGGGTTCATTATGACTTGCATGAAAGTATTTTCCTCTGGATCTTACTGTGACCAGGTGATGCTGGCTGCCCTGTTCACAAGTTCTGGCCAACCACAGCCTCCCCAGCTGCAGCCCTGAAATGTACCTGTGTTGTTCCTGTGATGCCTCAGGTAAAACCTCCACCTCTCCTAATCTCTTACACCTCAGAAACATCTGCAAGGGCTTTCAGTGACAAGAAAAGTTGCAGGATTTACTGTGTTGTAACCTTGCTTGCTTTGAGTTTGACATGCTTTGAAGATGATGTGGGGTACATGCCATTTGATTCTTTTAAGGTTAAATTTCAAACAGACATTGAAGGACGAATTGAGAACTCAAAGTAATTACTGAGAGCAGTTCACACTTGCTTCTGGACACTTGCTTGAAGCCCCTAGTGCTGCCTTCAATGGGTTAATCCTTTTCCAGAGGCCAGCAAGCTGCTTGGGGGCTGGATTTAGTTAAATGTGAAAGTAAGACAGTTCTGCAATGAAAGGCAGGGGTATTGGAGGGAAGAGATTAATTAAAACACACACTGTAAATAGCTGCAACAGCAGAGAAAGGACTCCTCTCTCATCAGCAGTTTCCTTTCGGCCTATGACATAAAAAAAATCAGACCACAGATTCACCACAAAATTATAGCTTTTCATTAGGTTATTAGGATGGTTTAATGTGTTTCTTATTGTTTTCATGGGTACCTAATTTTGTCAGTGTCCTGGCTTCAGCATAAACACTGTAAATTTAACATTCACATAGATGATTATCAAATGTTGCCTGAGCCTAAACCTGCATTTTTCTTCCCTTTTCCTATCACAGTCATAGAAAGAGTACAGTACCACTAATGAGAACAGAAATGAGTTGTGGTGTGGACAGGTAGCTTGTATCCATACTAGTGCCTTAGCTAGTCCTTTCTGCATAAGCATTTATGTTCACTGGAGAAGAAACTTGCAGGAGAACTTTGCATCAACATAAGAGGCTCTGAGGGAAAGTTTCTGTGACTTAGCTGTCTATGGATCCACTGTGCTGTTCTCATGCTTGCTTGCTTTGAAACTTCATTCTGATTTTTGTGAGGGTAATTTTACACCCCAAAATAAATCTTACCTCATATTTTTATTGCAACAGAAGAGAGAAGTCATATCCCAAGTAATGTCTCCATAGCAGAAGAATCATAGAATCATAGAATATCTCAAGTTGGAAGGGACCCATAAGGATCACTGAGTCCAACTTCCCACTCCTCACAGGACTGCCTAAAACTAAACCATATGACTAAGAGTGTTATCCAGATGCTCCTTCAACTTTGACAGGCATGGTGCCGTACCAACTTCCCTGGGGACCCCATTCCAATGACTGACCACACTTTCAGTGAAGAACCTTTTCCTAAGGTTCAATCTGAACTTCCCTGACACAGCATTATTCCATTTCCTCGTTTCTTATTGCTGGTCACCAGAGACAGGAGATCAGCACCTCCTCCTCAGCTGAAAAAATGGGATCATGGAAGAGAATTACCAAATGAAGCTGCTAAGCATGGGAAAGCTGTCATGACATCTTGTGATAAGGGACATACCATGGACATTTGGGTTTACTAGTTAATGCTGAGTGACTCCTGTTTGAAAGCTGTCAAAGCCATTATCTAGTGCCTGTTACCCCCCCGTGCCCCTAGGAGTCTACTGAAAGCCTACCTTTTCGAAGCATTGTGAAATGACTAATGGAACAGGAGGAAAACACCTCACTTAAAATGTGTCATTAACATACAGGTGTGGAAATGCCAAAGCCCCTGAATATAATGCCATGGGAACACAAACATTGTACATTCATGGAAGAGACAATAAGTGTTTTATAACCATCTCACCACATGATACTTAATTAGCACAGGTACTCTGCTGAGTGAGGAAGACATAGGAGCTAAACAGCTACCAAGTGCAAAACTAAACACTGACCCACTGTCCACATAAGAAGGAAAATGCACCTGGAGCTGTAGGCCCTATACCAGCTGATTCATTTAGAAAAGCAAGCCAGCAAATAACAGAGAACACACTTCATCTAAACACTTTAATAGTAGAATTAAAAGCCAACATGTACAGTAAAAGTAATTGCTTGTACTCCTACTGTGCCTTTCACACAAATACTCCAAAGCCTGTTAGCATCTCATCCTGCCTTTTCTTCTGCAAGTCCTGCTCCAGATGTGCTACTGTTTGCACTCCCCTGGCAAAGAGAGAGGTATCAAAAGTGGTATTATGCAAAGGCAACCTGTACAGAGAATGGGGGTGATCTGTATCGTCCCTGCGGTCTTCTCAATCACTAGTATTAATGTTATCCATCTTATAAGTGGGGCACTGAGGCACTGGGGATCTTGATGTCTGCTTTCACAAACAGCGACCACCCAGTATCAAGTGACTACTGCTTAAGGTAAATAGTTAAAAACAGTTAAAAAGCCAATGTGGCTGACTTTTTTATGGTTTACATCAGTTCAGCTAACTTCACTTTGGGCAGAAAGAGGCAGGGTGATCTGTTCAGTTTCTCTGTGTGTCAATGAGATTATCAACTTTTCAGTGACAGACTGTTTCAGAGGCTTTCCTTTTCTTCCTGTTAGTCTCTGCCAAGTTTCTGTAGACTCTCTGATCTTAGGTAAAGCTCAGAGAGGATTAATTGGCAAAACATCTTGGTATTGATAAACCTGTTCTTGCAACTGATGACCCAGATGCTGTTATCTGTGAAACTGAAGTTTTTCTATCTCTGGCATTTCACCTTTCTCAAGTTTAGCAACTTCTTCATGGCCTTCTTGATTACATCACAGAGATTGCTTCAATTCTATGCAGAAAACAATACTTAAGAGAACAGTACTTTTTCAGATAGGACAAAGATGCAATCCAGTATTCAGAGAGGGCAATCCATGCTTTTTAAGACAAGGTCATTTTCCCAGGGGATGGATTCTGACCTTTGTACACCCCAAAAATATGTTTTCCTCTATAGCAGGTTCTGTCCCTGAACAGGTCTTAGTTCTGTTGGCTGGTGCAGCAGGTAGAGGCAGTAGGAGAAGTGTTTATGTTCCCACATGAGTAAACCACATAGGGAGTCCACTGTGACTGACAACAAGCCAGTCAGAGAAGAGTAATGATGTAAAAATTGCATCTTTTAAAAAAAATTATCATTTTTGCCCTTTTGAAATTCTCTTTTGCTGCCAATAATCTGTCTTTGCCTATTTCTCCTCCACATCCTTAAACCCACTTGCTACCTGAAGATCACTAGCATTGCTAGTTCAGCAATGCTGCTGAGGTCCTCTGGCACAGGAACAGCCTTATTCAAAACATCAGGCAGTTCTTGGATAAACTCAGCCACAGGATTTGTTTACACAGTATCACATACTTCTTTAGCATGGACCACAAACCTTGTGCTGTTTTTATGTGAGGCCCATTTCAACGCATAACTGTTCCTCATTGCCCTCTACACAACCACATGCATTGCTGTAAATATTCAGGGTGCTGTTGTCACAACACTGGCGTGCCTCAAGACCTTCCTCCAAAGATGGCAACTGCCTTCTCAAACAAGCCCTCATCTATCCTGTGATTTCTCAGCAATTCTCAATGGAAGTTTGTCCTGGTTTCAGTTG
>VZTL01039482.1:0-10580 GCA_013400535.1 Scopus umbretta
TCATGCTGTTTAACATATAACATGTATGTTATAACACTGTCATGAGTGTTTGATGTGAAACCCACTTAACATAAATGAGAATTTCAAATTACTTTTTAACCGATTATGAAATCTCAGAATTCTCAGAGTGGATTTTAACCTCTCTGTTTACAAGACAACAAAACAAACAGTGTTAAGACCATCTGTCAAGGGAACTGATCTGTGCTCAGTGTCCCAAGCCTAACACTTTGAGCCATTCCCTCCCACTTTTCAGCACAGCGTCCTAACCTCCAGGTTGTACCAAGAGGACGAAAATGCTCCTAACTAAGGCATTATAGCTGTGCCACTGTACAGCCAGAGAATATCAAGATATATAGGGTTAGAGAGCACTCAAGAGTTCTAGAGAGGCTGTGCATGTGATGAAAGAGATTCTTATTTTATGAAACTTTATTCCCCACCATACTTCTGCATTGTACCTCTGGCTCTACTACAAAACAACCATTTCATACTAGAAGCAGTGACTGTAATCCCACAACCTTCCTTCTTGCTAAAAGCTGTTACTATGGTACAATCCACCCTTCTACCATGGGAAATTAGTTTTTAAAATTTATTACTGAAAAAAATGCTTGAGTAACTCTGAATGATTTAAGGTTGTTACTATTCCTGTCAAAAAAGATGACAACAGATACAATGTCCGTATACTGTAAATTTTCCTGATGCTCTCCATGAAAGCAAAAGAACACATACCTCTTCAGAAACACTAAACCCCTTCCTTCTAAACTAAAATGCTGTCAGATAAATAAGTTAGACTTTTTAAGTGTGTAGCTGGAAATAATCAGGAAGAAGGTAAGACAGAAAGAAATACACGAAGTACTGATGTAGGAATATTTTGCTAACAATATTATTTAAAACATATGGAAGAATAAGTCAATGTGATTCTTTTTAACTAGGTAAAGATTTAAGTACACAAATCAGGTCACTGAGATAGGGAATTATATACTTTAAATTCCATCTATTTTACTAACATTATAACATTTCTATTTCCAAACAAACAAGTCCACAATTATGAAAAAGAAAGCATAAAGTGAATACACAATCATCTTCTAACATCAGAAACAGAAATTTGAGCTCACTATACATATTAGTTAGTTCAACTACCCTCAGCACATTCTCTCCACACTTTATCAAAAAGAGAATCACAAATAACAGACTATCACAAGAGACAGCCTCCTTAAGGACAACAAAAACGCAGTATTTTACTGCATTTTATCACCTGATCTTTTATTTCACACAAAAGAAAAGGACAAAATTCAAATGAGTAGATGTAAAGGACAAGTAGAACAGCAGAAACAAACTCAGGTTACACTCAAGGTATCCTGAATACATCATCTGTCAAGATCCTCTTCCATACCTTTAGGAAACAGGTGAAAGTTTAGGAGACAGAATTTTTCAACAAGGAACCTAAATTCACGTTTGCATTGGTCCTTCCCCAAGAAAGACTACTTAATATTTTCCTTTCTGTGGTTAAAAAACAAAGTTATGTACCACTTCAGGAGTCTAAAAAGGACTCGATGCCAAAAAGAATACAAAAACATGTTTAAAACCAGAGTAAAGTCATTCAAGACAAATGAAGGACTGGACCACCACAAAAATAGGCTGGTACAGAAAACTAGATTTCACCAAGCAGCCTGAGGAAAAATATTCTGTTGTATTAAGCTGTTAAAAATTAGGTAATTAATAAATAAGGAATGAATTGTAAAATATAATAATACAAGGAAGCACTGCACGAGACTCCTGCTGGTCCAATCTCTTATACGTCTTTGATCATTACACAAAATTGGCTGAAGGAATCACTTACATTTTTCTCCTTTTGCAAGATCCTTGATAAAGCCTCCAAAAAGGCTAGAAGAAAAATTATTATTTGACAGAATATAAAATGCAGTCATGGATTAGACATTGGCTAAGAGACAAAGAGAAGAAACTGTAAAAAGTCAACCTCACAGTATACAAAAAATGAACAAAGCATAATTCTTCTAAAAAAGGATTTGAAGTAAGGACCTGAGGAAAAAAAATTATGATTTCTGTTGGTCAAATCTAGACAGAAGAGAACAAACTCAAGTGTACTTAAATCCGTAAGTCAAAATAATAGCAGAAAGAAAGTAACTTTTGACAAATATCAGTAATATGTTACAAAAAGTACATCACAGGAAGCACAAACTACTCATTCACACTGCTGAATTTTAAATGGAAAACTAACTTAAGCTACTAAAAAAACTTATTTTGCAAAGCTTTTTTCCTAATATTTGGCACCTTTTCCACCAGCAGTTCAGTTTTATTAGACATTTGTATTAAAAGGATGAGAAACATCAGAGAGTATTCTAAAGTTGCAAGTGCCCTTTCTGCTTTCATCACGCTACCATGCATTATTTTGCTTTAGATAAGACTAAAAAAGTGCTTACTGGCAACTAATACCTGAGATTTAACTGCAAGAGTTTTCCCACTGTTGCTGGCATTCCTGTTAATGGAGTTACTGTATTACTGAAAAGGGCGAGAAATTTTCTATGCTTGTATTAACCCTTGTACAAAATACAGGTTAGGTTAAAAACCAGAAGAAAACAATAACCAAGAAGGAAACATTATACAAGTAAACACTACTAATGGAAATATAACAATTACATCAAACCTTAATGATTAGGTGAACTAAAGTGATTCAATTCAAGGTGATTAGCACTCTGAATAATGCTGAGCTCTGCTCATGTTGCTCCAACTACATTTACAGAAGCTGTTCAGAGTTTAATATTAGCTTATGTGACTGCTTATTTTAAAGACAATGAACATAAAAAGGACCGTAAAGCCCAACAACAAAGAATGACACTAAAAATAGATTGAATATTCTTATGTATATAGTCCACCTTATTTAGAGAAAGGGAACATCAATTTGTGTTGGAAGAAAGATACTTTTGGACAAAGAAATAAACTGTAATTAGCTACATTGAAATTATCATACCCAAGTTCAAGAAGGTTTGGATTAGACATTTCCATAGTTAATAAGAACATCTATAAATACACTGCATAAAACTTAATTTGTATAAAAGCTATAATCCTACATGCTCTTTCACATATGAATTAATACATAATTGTTATTACACACAAGGAATTCAGAAAAAACACCCCAATGCTATTTGAACAGACTGCTCCATAATTGTGTTAACATGATTTACTGAAACCTGTTCTTAAAACTGAAGTATTCATCTCCAAAAATAAAATACACAGACAATATAATCTAGCAATGGTTTCTGTATTTTCTACATACGTCATCAGTGCTTAACAGTAAGTCATGACACACATGCACCTACAGGATTACAAATACAGTTCTTAGTTTCTGCGCTGTTACACTCATCAGACACAGCTTTGAAGATGTACGTTTCGGTTGGGGGTTAAAACTCAGAAATACAAAGACATTTACTAGTTTCACACATTTCCAGAATTACACTGAAAAATGGAAGAACGGGTCAGTTGTGTTCATTCACATATTTAAGGCTGGAGAAATGAACAACATGCTGAAACGTTAACATTCATTACCAGTTGAAGCTGAACGCATTTGTTGCATGTGGGCTTCTATAACAGAAGGATCTTTGGAACTGTAAGATCCGAGTTCAGGATAAAAGTTGGCCCCAATGTCCTCAGGAGGATTATGCCTTCCCTTTGGATAATTGTTTGCAATTTTGGGATCCCAATGTGGCAACAATGGATGGTTCCAGTGAATGTATTTACCATCAAACTGTGGATTCCCAAACCAACTATAGTAGAATATGTGAAAGTTATAATTAGGAGAAGACAGCTCTTCTTCCAGCTTGTTTACAGGAGGCATAGATACTTTCATAGTATTGACTGCAATACTATGCAAATTACTGACACGTGTTACAGTATCTCCTTGAACCCTATTTAGTGAATTCTGTTTATTGTCTAGGAGCACAGTCCGTTGTTGAAGCTCGGGCAACAAACCAAGTCCAAACGGATCCCCAAAGCCAGCTCTGTCAGGTCTCAGGGTCTTCAAAGCCATCATTATGGAGCAAATAAACAAAATAAAAAGCAACAAAATGATGCATGTTCTTCTGCGAAATCTTGCCATGATGTCATAGTTCAGAATCCAAACAGAAGGATTTTGGCCGCAACTGATCAAAAGACAAATATTTGAGAGTCAGATTTCTTATTACCTCATTCAACACTATGAAATGCTTCAGTGTCTACATAATAGAAATAATACGGAGACAAATGTGACACACACACTGACTGCCTAACTAATAGCCCTTTGGCGGGGTGGGGGAACATTTCTGCATTTGAACATATGCGTCAGGTTCTGAGGTTCTACAACCAAGGACTCACATATTTTATAAAACATCTTACTTCTGAACTTCATTGTTTCCTAACTCAAATAAATCCGATGAAATGGAAATTCTGGGTACATTATTTCAGAACTATCATGTTTTGACAAGTCCGATAGAAATAGCACAGAAAATAGAAGGAAAAAAGCAGAAGCCATGAAAGGAGAATAACATAGCAGAACAAGAGTAAAGGACAAAATGGGATATGACAGAAGTACAACTTATGTTCAGAATTCAGGTTTCATTTACTAACCTATTTACTGGCTTCAGACCAATCACTTTGTGTTTAGTTAACCAATACACTGACTAAATACTTTGGCAAATTAAACTCAAAACAATGATGCTTTGCAACTTTACAGATCTAAAATTCTAATTTGTTTTCTGAATTATGTAAACAAAAACCAGCATAGCATTAAGGATGTACCTCAACCAGAAAGCCTGTAAGTTAGCTGCTGGCAGCCTGTTACTACAATGTCACAGCTGTGTGACACTTCATGGAGAATTCCGGGACTAAGTTCAAAACAAGACCAATAGTACACAGCAAGATTTGAGCCCTGAAAGTAGGGGGAAGAAAACTGGTATAATGGAATGCCCGATTACTTTATTTATAACTTTAATTCCTGTTCAACATTAAACTCAAGAGAGCCAGAGAAAAGGATTAACAAAATCTAGATTTCCACAGAATTATGTAGAACAAGATTATGCATAAAACTGACAACACTAACCTGGAAAATCTCAGAATAAATTTCTGATTCAACAGCCGTTAGACATAGCATAGCTGCAATTTTGTATTTCTGTCAGTGACCTCCAAATTTTAGAATCTTACTTTAATTTACTGAGATATACACAGGTCACTTTAAAATACTTGTAAAGTATCTAATTGGTAGTTTCCTACCAACATTCTTTACTACTGTTAAAGTGCATTAACATACAGCTCAGTTGTCACAACACTTTATTTGTTACTGCTGTGGTAATTTTAGATACAGAATCTTAGAGTATGCTTTTTAACAATACAGCCTGAATTGAATTAGCAGTATGACACTGCCAGAAAAGGAAGTTCTGCTTCCATTTCCAACCTTAATCCGTTCATCCTGCTGTCTACTTTTAGTTACCTCTGGGATTCATCTGGTTTCCACAGTAAGGTCACCCATAGACTTCAACAGCAAAACCCTGTTAACATCTGAAAAATAAACAACAAAAAACCCCCTACGCACTTTTGCCTTGTTAGAGGGCTGACTCAGCTGAACGAGTATCAATCACAGCACTAATGCCAACAAATGAGTTAATAGCACAGATGGGGGAAGGGAAGAGAATGAAAATGCTGCTGCTCATTTTGCCCAATTGGATTGCCAAACCATACGTTTGGCTACTGTCAGGGGAAATGCTTTTATGGCACATATGCTTTTACGGCATATATGCTTTTAGTACTTCTTTTAAGACTTTTTGTTAACAGATTTCACATCACTTTGTATCAAATTACAGGGTTCTTTTTCTACAGTGTACAATCCATCCCAAGATCTTAGAATTTTGTCCAAGAAGTTATCTGGCTTCCAGAACATTTTTCTTCTAATAATAAATTATCTTTAAATACATTCAAACTACTTCTGGTATTTTTCCTGACCTTTTCAGTCTTCTTTCTAGTCTATCATGCTACCCCTCCCTGGGAGTTTAACTCAATTTTCAGATTAGACAAACTGAAGTTTTCTAAAGGGTCAGGATATTTTTATTTTTTTTTAAAGGAAACAATATTATTCACCTGGCTAATGTATTAATGTACTCAGTTTAATTTAACCCAGATGCTATTGATCTTCATCAAACAACATACAGGACTGCCAGTGATAAATTACTTCTGTAATTATTATTTTATCTCATCTCTTCTATAAAAAAGAATTCATGACTGTAACGTCCATAATTAGGTCCTTCATTTGGGCTCTCCGATTCCATGTCAAAGAAACTGTTCCATTTTATTCTTTGCTTGACATATCTGCTACTAAATTCCTTCTCTATTACAACAAGATTTCAGTATCATAAAGTGCTTTTTCTCAAGTGTCAGGAATTGATCTTAGTGCTCCACATTCTTATTTCAACAAGTATTTTTTCAATGGAATATTTATCATGAAAATATATTAAAAACCAAGCAGCATACTTACTAAAATTTGACTTGCATCAGGACAGACCCTGGCCTACCATAGCATATTATGAACCTCTAGTATGCTTATATAGAGGTTGAGCATCAAAGAGCAAAATTTCTAGAACAAGTCATACCTATGGTAAAGGCTTCTGTTTTGGGGAGACATCAGTCTCGATGATGATGACATAATTCAGACCTGTCACAGACACCAACCAATACTGTAAAAGCTGCATTGAAGAGCTACAGCTTGGCAATGCTTGCATTATGTCATTTAATCTTGTTCAAAGCTACTCTTCAGAGACAGTGACAGATAAATTATGCTCATCGACGCTACTGCCACAGCAGAACGGTAATATTAGTGAAACACACTGAGCAAACATGCCATGTGAAACAGCTACCTGAAGTTATGTCTATCCTTGGAACTGGAAAAAATCTTAGAATACATTTCTGATTCAACAGCCATTGGACATAGCATAGCTGTGATTTTGTGTTTCTGTCATGGACATCCAAATTTTAGAACCTGACTTCAATTTACTGAGGTACACAGGTCATCCCTCCATACCTACGAAGTATCTTGCCTTGGACTGTTGGGTGCATTTGGATCTAACAGCAATTCCCCTTCTCAGTAGGAAAAAGTCAGCCTAAATAACTTCAGCTTTATTAAGTTCTTCAGCTTTATTAACTTCAGCAGATCAAGTTCTCACACACAGACAATTACTTCAACTCACATGATGACTTGTTCACTAGTAGCAGCTTTTGGATTCTAACCCAAAGTTTGTTGACCCATCTTGGTGTACCAGCCAAAAATGTAAGTAGTTCAAGCTTTCTCTTGCCTAGTGAATTCATTTTGAAAGAACAAAAAAATCCATCTGTAACAGGTCAGAAGGAAGAATGACTTAGTTTAGATCACCAGTCTCTGCCTATGGGCAAAGAACACATCCAGGACATAGCAATGCTTTACCAGAATAGCTAGGCATCTTCAGTTATTTGTGGATCAGAGACTTCCTGAACAAACGGTCATTTCTTTGTACAACATGAAAAAACACCTTCCATTTAGAAACTCACCTGCTAGTTTAATTTGATGCACCTAGTTCTCAAATTAGAAGGGAGAGCAAGCAAGCATTTGTTTACATTTAATTATTACTATTTACATTTTCTACTTCACTAATAATTTAATTGCTTCTATCAGATTCTCCGATTTTTCCTTTAGAGAAATTTCCAGTCTGTCTAATCTGTATACTGTATCTCTATCACTGGAGACATGTAAACATTTTTGAGGTGTTTATTTTCTGTACTGTTTCAGCTCCGCTACATCCTTCCTTTCTGAGATTAAGGGAACATATCTAAAGACAGTGTGACTTTCCACACACTTTTTTTGCCTTTTTTTTTTTTTTTTAAAGTTTGAACCCCATCCCTTTTCCAAAAACAACTGCTGTCAATTCAGTTCACAGCTAAGGCATGCAACCTGACTACAGAATTATTATCATCCCTAAATCTAGTTCCCGAGTGGTAAAAATAAGCTCAGAGGTCATCACTATGAAATTAAAATTGTTTTCTTCACTCTGTGCATTACACTACATATTTTTAAAATAAATTTAATTTTTTTTTTTTATATCACCCATTCACTCCATACTGGAAAGTCCTTTGGCAAATTTTCCACTAAAAGATGCCTGAAGAAGTCAGGATCTTCAGTTAACTCTGTCGATGTACTCTTCACTACCACACACACTTTTCCAAATCATGAATTGTTACCTTCAGGTTCAGACCGAAAGCATTGAAGTCAACTGATTCCTTTTGGTTTTTCCTTTTATAAATACAGATACTACAATTTCATTCATTACACATCAGAAAGTATGAAGCTTCACCATGAAAGGGAGAACCTGTATTTTATAACATTCAGTCTTCTTCTCCAAAAAAAAAAATCTTAACACAGTTATTTTACTTTTAGTTTGTAAGCTGCTATATAGACTGCAAGGCCCAAAATAAATGTAAATATATTTATCCCTCTATGACCTCTCTGTTACAAAGTCATTTGTTTCTTATATGGGAATAAATAGCGTGAAACTTATCACAGTAGTACAAAATCTCCAGCTGTTCTTCCTAAAACAATACCTCCATGAAAAAAAAAAAAAAAATTGCATCTGTGAAAAAAAACTGAAGGATATTCTAAACTGTTCCCCAAACTCAACAGTAAGGCTGCTTGAGGATGGTCTCTCCCATTCAAGCTCATATTTGACAGTGACATCTTTTTTTCCTCCCTCACTGCTGCTTTTTATACCCTTAAGCTATCCTGCAGGCAAACCTTCTGTTTGTCCTTTTCACTATATGAAGAAAAAAGGGTACAGATGGACAGATGACAACAGAGGTTTTTATTCCCCATCATGTTTCCCAAAATAAGGATGGTTCTTTAGTCAGAGAAAAAAAAAAAAAAAAAAAAAAAGGGGGGTTAACTACTCTAGATCATTTTGGCCATATGATAAGTAAAGTTTCAATACCCTACCCTTAGGGTTGTTTTTGCAGTTTTACTGATTCCAAAAGAGAAATACACAATGCAAAGAAAGTTTGTTCAGATAAAACAGATGTATCTATTTTAGGAAGAACCAGCAAATACTACAATTTATTTGTTCTGATGTTTCTTAAACGTAACCAAATGAAAGTGCAGTACAGAAGAGAGCCCTGAAAATCTGACTTTCTGGATGCAAGGGTAAGGCCATCCAATAGTCACTGAGGCTGGCAGCCCATGGCCTGTAGCAAAGCTACTCAGCTAAGTTTTCAAAGCTTAGCTTCTGCTAAGATTTCCCAGCTTAAAGAACCCAAAAACTCTGAAGTGACAGATCAGTTCTAGACAGAGCTGAAGCTTCTAGGCCTTCAAAGGCCTTCATTCTGGAGCTACAGTGCAGAAGTGCACCTAGAAACATTACTTTGGTACCCAAGTGATTGACCAGGCAAGATTTAGTAAACTGCCCCAAGGGCTGTTAAGAGTCTGTCCAAAGCACCCCATTGACATAGCACATTCTGGTCTGGGAAACACAAATAATAATAAAAAAGCAACAGAAGCTGACCACATCTTCCTTGTCAGAGCCTTGGGAGTGTTTCTAGTATTACAAAAACGGGGACATTTCTCAAAAGGTGTCTGCACAGGAAAAGTCTTTTTCTAGGCTCTTTTAAAAAAGCCTTCAACATCATTAAAGATAGAAGAAGACATTACACATGGCCTGAAGACACTTTATAGCTGTGCTTACGTACTAAATACATGTATTTTTAAGCACTTCCGATAATGTAAGGTTTCCTTTTGGTCTACTCAATTTAGAAAGAGGTACTTGAAACACGGTAGTTCTAATAAGGATAACTGTATCAGTCATAAAACAAGGAATGTGTTTTTTTGGGGTTTTTTTTTTGGTTTTTTTTTTTTTGGCTTTTTTTTTTTTTTTTTGCTAACCAGATTTGAATTTAAGAAAGGCAGCAGCACGAACAAAACCCAGTCCCGCTGCGTGTCCGAAACGTGGCGAGGCACCCCCCAGCATTACAGCCAACACAGAGGAGCGTTCGCCTGCGACAGGCCAGCGTCCTCTGGACGCTGAAACACACGCACCTCGCTCTTGACACTGCGACCCGCAACCCAGCCGTGAGCGGCTGCGGACCACGAGAGGGAAGCAGCCTTCAGCCTGCTTCCTCACCGGGAGCCACCCGCGACCCAGCTTCCCGGGGCAGGTGGCGGCGCCGGCAGCGGCGGAGCGGGGCTGTTCGTGACTGGAGCTGCAAGGCGGAACGGGGAGCGAAGCCAGCTCGCCGCGCTGCTGCCCCCTTCCCTGAGCAAGCCACCAAGCGACGAGCGTTCCCGCTTTTCTCTTTAACACCGACGAGGCGAGCGCCGGAGCCTTCAGCCAAGCCCCAGCCCCCCCTGTCAGGAAGCTGAGCCTCGGCCGCCGGCTAGCCGCTGGGCGAGGGGCCTTCGCGGGAGGGAGGGCACGGCGCAGCGGCGCCCCCGCTCCCTCCGACAACGGCTGCGGGCCGGGCGGGCGCCTTCCCCTCCTCTCCCGGCCTCTCCCAGCCCCGAGGAACGCCCCGGCTCCGAGGAGCCCAGG
>VZTL01039482.1:10872-35565 GCA_013400535.1 Scopus umbretta
CGCATGCGCCAGCAGGCGCGCCTGCGCGGGGGTCGGCCGGTGCAGGGGGACGGGGCGCGGAGCGGGGGAGCTGCTTAGCCAGCGGAGGGGCGGCGGCTGGTGGCTCCGGTAGCCGCGGGCGGGAGGCCCGAGGCGGCGGCTGGTGGCCCCGGTAGCCGTGGGCGGGACCGCGCTGTTGGAGTGGCGCGGTTGTGAGGCCTGAGCGCCGGTTGCTGCGGGCCTGCCGGGGGGAAGCCGAGCTGGTCAGCCTGCCTGCGGCTGTGTGCTGGCTGGGGCTCCCTGCTTTTTCCTTCTGTGAGGAAAAGGCGCGAGCAGCTGCGCCTTAGACCTCCTGTGGGCTTTGAAATGGCCTCTTTTACTCAAAAGGCCTCAAAAAAAGGGCCTCAAAAAACAGTTCTGTTGCAGAGGGATCTGGACAGGCTGGATCGATGGGCCAAGGCCAACTGTATGAGGTTTAACAAGGCCAAGTGCCAGGTCCTGCACTTTGGTCACAACAACCCCATGCAACATTACAGGCTTGGGGAAGAGTGGCTGGAAAGCTGCCCGGCAGAAAAGGACCTGGGGGTGCTGGTTGACGGTCGACTGAATATGAGCCAGCAGTGTGCCCAGGTGGCCAAGAAGGCCAACAGCATCCTGGCTTGTATCAGGAATAGTGTGGCCAGCAGGAGGAGGGAGGTGATCTTTGCCCCTGTACTCAGCACTGGTGAGGCCATACCTCGACTACTTGTTCAGTTTTGGGCCCCTCACTACAAGAAGGACATTGAGGTGCTGGAGCGTGTCCAGAGAAGGGCAATGAAGCTGGTGAAGGGCCTGGACAACAAGTCTTATGAGGAGCGTCTGAGGGAACTGGGATTGTTTAGTTTGGAGAAGAGGAGGCTGAGGGAAGACCTCATCGCTCTCTACAACTTCCTGAAAGGAGGGTGTAGTGAGGAGGGTGTTGGTCTCTTCTCCCAAGTAGCTAGCGATAGGACGAGGGGTAATGGCCTCAAGTTGTGCCAGGGGAGGTTTAGCTTGGATATTAGGAAAAATTTCTTTACTGAAAGAGTGGTGAGGCATTGGAACCGGCTGCCCAGGGAGGTGGTGGAGTCCCCATCCCTGGAGGTGTTCAAAAAACATCTAGATGTGGTGCTTCAAGACATGGTTTAGGAGACATGGTGTTGTTGGGTTGATGGTTGGACTAGATGATCTCAGAGGTCTTTTCCAACCTTTATGATTCTAAGTTCTTTGCTGGACTGTCGGCTGCTTTTCAGCTGGGTAAGAACTGGGTCAATGGTAATGGCCGGATAAAATCCCATGGCTTAAGTCTGCAGACAATGCGCCGTACTGCGTAAAAGAGCGGCACCTCTGCACCACTGAGGATGGTAGTCCGCGTTAGAGTAAGGCATGCAAGATGGCGATGCCTTGAGAAAGTCAGTGCGTGGGGGAAATTACCCATCTTTATACCATGTCAGCTATATGGGAATAAATCAGGAAAAAAATGCCTGGATAGAAGTGTGATAAATACTCCTGGTAAACACTCACTTTGTAATTGTGTGTAATTGCAGTAATGTAAAAATTGTTGCACTGATGTGTCATACACTAACATTTCACGTGTGCCTTACTCCTTCTTTTTTGCAAAATAGTGAAAATGGGCTGTGGATAGTTGCCATAATGCGATTAATAACCAAATCAATGAAAAAAATATATACCCATTTTCTGCTGTAATATCAGAAGTCTGTCAGGAAGAACACTTGTTGATGAGCACTTCAGATTGACTCTGTACAAATTGTTGCACTAGGTAAACAGCACAGTTTTTCTCATAGAATGAAAACATTTGTTCCCTTTACCTAATGAAATGTGACTACAATAAGTTGGATCCCTGTGGTGTAATTTGCCTGATTTTTTTTTTTTTTTTAAAGAACCTCTCTAAGCCCTGAGTGAAACAAAGTGACCAGAATTGTGGTTTCATTGAAATCAATAGCAAAACTCTCATTGATTTTAACAGAGGCAGTATTTCACCTTGTATGTGGATGAAAAGACTTGGAATGAGTGTCTCGCATGGTAGATACAAACAAGATAAACAAGTAAGTTCAACAGCTCCCATGGTTCTCCTTGAGTTCTGGGAAAATTGACAAGCAGAATCGTTGCATGATGTTTTTTTTTTTATGCTGTCTGAGTGCTCTGATGGGAAATACATTTGCAGTAATGCTTATTTCTAATGTTATTTCTCGTGAGTATGTGAATAATTTCATTAACAGGGAACGTGTTGTGAGTGATGCAGGAATGTCATGCTTTAATAATGAATGATTTGGCATATGAATATACCGGAGACCAAAATTTGATACCCATATCACTTCCTCACAGTATTATAAAATTTTTCTTTTACTGCATTTTCTTTCTTTTGTTGTCTTCTTTCTTGCTTTTTCCTTTTTTCCTTTCTTCTTTTTTATCTGTTTTTTCTTCCTTTTTTCCTTCTCTCCTTCTTTCTTTCAAAAGAAAAGATAGTATAAGGACGCTCTTCACTTCTGTTTTATGGAGGACATAACTTTAATTTTCACTTTCTCTTTACAATGTGGAAGAACTCCTACTAGAACTAAGAAAGTTTGTTTGAAAATAAGATAATCAGAAAGCTTAAGAGTGAAAAAACTAAATCTGATGCTTCATTTGGTCATGTTATGCTAAGACTACATGTTTACACAAGAAAACTTTACTACTGTTAGGAAATAAACAGAAAGAAAAAATATGCTCATTTAATCAGAGGAAAAAAAAACCCTTACATTTGTTCTTCTGACATAGTTCTATTATGTTGGAACATTTTTGCTAAGATTTAAAAACGAACAAACCAAAGCTGTTATATCACACAATTTCTTCCAAGCCTTTCTGCATAGTAAGGAGATTAAATAATTATGTGCAGTTTAAGTTTAGTTGGAATGAGGGAGGTTAACATGATTGTGATAATGTTGTTGGCTAACTTTTTTTTTTAATATCTTGTGTTGTATTTCTTTTTCCTTCTTGGTCTTATGCAAGCTTATTTTTCTGTGTTAGATCAAGATGTACCTGTCCCTAGTCTGCTTTCAGTGTGTATTCTTGTCTTTCCTGCAGCTTCCGTAGTTTTCTCCTCCATTATATCCTGTATCTTCTCACTTGTTCTTTATTAATGGATATAATAGCTGTAATAGACCGCTCTGGCTTCAGAACAAATGCAAAAGAGGGAATAGCCTGTGCTTGTAGCCTTTCCTTCTATTCTCCATAGTACTATCTGTCTCAAAATCATGAATCTCTCTCTTACACTTCCTTACTTTTTCAAATCTTTATTGTAATCACTTTTTATTCTAGAATATTTAGCAGACAATTCTCAGAGGTAAGAATGAAAAACAAAATCCCTTGAGACTAAGTCAGGTGAGAAGCCAGGGTCTAGAAACCTTACTGTTCCATCACAGTTCATTTAGTGACAACACAAATGAGGTTTTTAATTTCAGGAACCTAATGAAAACTAATCTAATACTAAAATGTAATTTTGAGCTGTATTCCCAAATAGGAAAATACTCCTACAGAGTTGGAATACAGATAATACTACCCTGAATGTGGAATGTACATCCCTCTTTATTGCCCTTTTCATTCATTTTCTCTTGATACTGAATATGTGGCATCAATACTCTAATCCCGATGCTTCATTTTTAATGCTGTTCTTGGCTTACTAAGTATTTGATAAAATTGGACCCCTCTGGACACTTGAGAGAGCAAAAAATAATATTTTCCTTCCGGTAGTCATTCTTACTCCAGAGCTCTTCGTTCAAAGTTTAGTGAATCTCTGCCACTTTATCTAATACATATCCACCTCTTTGAATCCTTCTTCCCAGAGCCTCTTATTGCTGCATGCCACATTTTCCTGGGAAGAAGCTAAAGACAACCTTGCTTTTGTGCCACAAAAACTGGCAAAGTTCTGGTTCATTTTTCACCTAAAGGTTTCAACAGCAGCAGAGATACTACAATATTTTGGTGGGATTTGTATAGCTATACGCCTGCTTTTTACAAGTTTGGAAAGGTAATTTTGAAACAGTAAAGGCTGGTCGTGCAGATTATTTAGAGAAATGAAAGCTTTGATTATGAAGACTTCAGTGGTGCACAGCCAGATTACCTGACTGCAGGCCATGGACAACTGTAGATCTGTATATTCAAGAAAACAGCAGGGTTTGCGTATTTTTTAATTTGTGTTGTGAAATTAAAAAAAAAAACAAAAAACAAACAAACAAAAAACAGGATAAGCTAGAAAAAAGGTTGGAATTATAGTCATTGGGCTTGTACTCTACTCACCTCAAAGAGCTCCATGTACTTTTTGTATGTCTAGGCAATGTATGCAAGTAGAAATTTCCTTTACTTAAAGAGAGAAATAAGATAATTTTACAGGGCCAAAATGTTGTATACCTTGTTAATACAGGAGTGCCTACCAAGCTTATTGAACTGTGTGCTGTTGTATGTATTGGGTTTGTATGAACAATTGGGCAATGAATGCAGAAAATATTTTGCACATCACTTATGTTAGCATATATTTGGATGTGCTTTTTCTTTCTTTCATTTTGTACTAAGTTTTAAGACCTTTTCTGGAAAGGTGCAGCCAGTTAAAATGTAACTCTTTCAAACACCCTCTTGTTCAAAGTAAAGTTACATAATATTTTAGAGGGTGAGGGGAAACAATTTCTGCTCTCTGCCCATAAAGAAAATGGTACAGAAAGAATTTACATATTGGTTTCAAGATTTTCCCTGGAGTACTTATCAGTCTACAGATTTGATTTGGAGTCTCATCTCCTTTAGAAATTAGAAACCTCATTTGTGTTTCCTCTCAGATTAAATGAACTGTGATGAGACAATGATGTTTTCTTCTTCTGGCAGAAAATGTAATTCAGCCTAGGTAGTCTTATACACTAATTTTTAAATTTTTTTCCTTTTTTTTTTTTCTTTTTTTCCTTTCCAGCAATTGCAGCATAAGAAATAATTCTTCAAAGGAAGATGAATATTTAGATGACAGGGTGATACATCTTTTAAAAATATCTGAGTTAAGTGGTATTGGCAAGAAAAGGAGCCAAAGCAAGGAAGAGTTTAAAAAAATGTGACACATTTAGCCTGTGGGTACTCTTTAAAAACATATCCATTTGGATTCAGAGTGTTCCAATACCATTTAAGCATCCTTAGTTGGGTTGGTATTAATAGAGGAAATAAATTAGCTGAATAGTATTTCATCACACTCCTATGAGTAATCAAGCATTTCAGTTGCTAGTCATGCATTAATGCATACAAACTTTCAGAGGAAATAAGTACTGTTCTTACTGACATACCAGACAATTCAGATATAAAATGCAAACGCACATATATAGATTTCCCTCACTGTATATTCAAACAGGCTGTAGTCTTGCAGTTTTAAGAGGCCCCATTTTAGAGTACCCATTAAAGTTTCTCAAGATACAGCAGCCTAAAACTACAACTTTGTTTTGTGGTCAGGATAGCTCTGCAGGATGAAAAATGTTCTTCTAGTCTTGTAAGGGACCCAGCAAAGATTGAGATGGCATAACCCACTGCAGAGTTAAATAGACTACTACCAGTGTGCAGAACTGTGAGATTCAAAGGGACCAGGTGCTTAATTACTGCCTATACACATGAGTATTATCATTAGTAGTATGACTGTTTTTTGTGGAACATCAGTGCTGAAGATGTACAAGTATCAAACAATGTGCTGTATTTGCAATTCCAACTTTTTACTAGCTTTATTTTAGGAACAAATGAAGCACTAATAAATTTCACAGTGAGACATGTAACTGTCCTACAAAGGCTACTACATTTTAATTTTGACCCCTAGGTACATGATTAATCTATAGGCAAGTGAATATCAACAAATGTACAGTTTCTTTTTTCAAGGATTGCTGGTTGATGTAAATTATTTGTCTCATTTCTTAGTAAACAAGTTTAGATTTGTAGTCATATATTAAGCTTAAATATTGGCTCAGAGTCAGTCAAAGGTATGCAGTATCTTAAACCACCAAAAAGTATTCCATGGCCTGATCATAGTAGTGCAGCTGTGATGACAAAAGGCTACAAAGAAATGTATGTTCTGCCTAATTAAGAAGCCCCACTGTTAAAGGTGCTGGCATTGAAGGAGTTGAAAAAAGAATGGGAGGGAATATGTGGAATTAGACTATGGAATGAGAACTTCCAATAGGGGAAGCTCTAAGCACAGATTTTCATTATAAAGAGAAGAAAAAAAGATGTATTCCTGTTAAAAATATTCTTGCCTTCCATTCCTTCCATTCAAACTTAACTTCCAGTTAGTTTGAGCTCATAAACCAGAATGGGAAGTGTTTTACCATTTTTATTACAGTGTTGTTCTATAAAACAACATTGTTTCCATCTGTATATCTGGGTGGATGTAATTGAGATGCATAAAACATTAGGTGCATATTACTGACATGGAATCCCTGTTGTTCTTTTAGCCATTCTCTGCACAAACTGCACCTGAAGAGCTATTCTACCCACAATAAAACTTTTCCTATATTGGGGGTCTCATTTTGGAACATTTTTAGAATTTGGAGTAGCAAAGCAAGATCATGGAGACCAGGATACATTAAGAAGGTGCACCATTTCACAAAAATATCCATTTGTGCTGTATAGCCAAGCATTAATGCTTGGAAGGTTGCTGAGTGAGTGCAGTAATTTCCGTAATTATGCAGTTAAAACTGTCTTCATCATGAAGGCATCTGATTAATTTGAAGGTCTTATTGTTTTATGTGATGAGAGAGGGATGAATTCCATGCAGTTAGTGTTGCACTCAAGACTGTAGGCAAACTTGGCAGCTGATTTATCACAAAGAAAAGGAAACCTCACTGAGCTAGCAAATGATCAAGTACTGCAGCTTTCATTATTACAATCACTAACAATTTTTGACATTAGGTTATTGACAGAGCATGATTCTCTATTGGTCAGTGCCTGTATAATAACAACAATAATGATTTATTTCCTGTAGCACCTAATTGGATGAAAGTGCTTCTCAAAATAGATGAAAAGAGATACTGCCTATTCTGAGGGCTTAGAAACTTCTAAAGCATGATTCAGTGTGGTGTTAGAAGTGAGAGGCGGTTGTAGGCCATTAATGGTTTTATCTTGTCTTCCTGTCATTTTACTATTGGTGTTGCCAAAAATAGAATAAACCTCAAGTTTCAACTGGCTAGCTTCTTGTAGGATCTGCAAAATAAATTGGTCTGAACGTGGACCTTAGTGGCACTGCAGATCAGCTCGAGAGAAAACGTGTAGAATATTGGAAAGTAGAGACAATTGCATGGATGAGTGTGGAAGCTGGTAGCAAAATGCCAATTGGGAGCACGGATTTTGTCCAATTTTTTCTTCTACTAAAACAGATGCAGTAGTCAGGTATGTAGTTATTCCTGGTTTACTCTGAGAGTGCAATATTGTCAAGAGGTGACATGGCAGTTAGTGCTCACTTGGGAAGATTTAGATGACTTGATTTTTCTAGGAATAGAGTGTCCTTCTTTGGGGAAGAATACCTTTCTCTAGTATCTGTAATGAAACATCCAGACTGTTCACTCCTAACAGTTATTGTATGACTCACTTTCCACCCACTTCTTAAAAATCAGCTTATGTGAGCCAAGAAGTTAATCAAAATACAGTTGACGGCATAGATGATGACTTGAAAATCATTTTAAAGTTACTGATTTTTCTATTGTAAAGATAGTTAGTCCTGCCTAATGAGATAGTATTATGCTGGAGGCAATGCGGAGGTTGATTGGCAACTCTGATGGAGGGCTGAATTCCTTCCAGGAGGTCACTGGGGATAGAACAAGCACGTCTTAGGGAATAAACATATCCCTTGATTAAAAACAATTCAGTACGTTTCATAACTTTTGCAATTTTCATACAAATAAGTAGAAGATCGTGAGAAATTACGCTTTCTGTTTTGCTAAGATGGAAACCATTTTAAAAAGCGTTCTATCCACAGGAACAAGTAGGGGGTCAGGTACGCTGTGAAAAGCTAACACAACTGTAAAAGTGTTCAAATAAGCTCCTCAGCTGTAGGCACATTTCAGCCTCTATTCTTGGTTCAAGGGCATTGCTTTACCTGAGTTTTTAGTATGGGATCTGCACAGGTGATTAATCCTACTACCGTGAAGGTATACTAGGGAGTAGAATACTTGTTAAAGAAAGCCATGGATGTGTATCATACTATGTATATGGATTTGTTCTTTTCTTTTCCAGGGATGTATTAGTATATGCTTTAAAAAAACCACACAGAACAAAGACTCATTTAACTGGCACAAAACTTACTGAATCGGAGAGAATAATTTATAATCTATCTTGCAAAACGCTATCACACAAAATTGAAACAATGGGGCACAAAGAGGGAGATAAAAGGAATAGTATAATGTTAGCACTGATACATTTCAGTTGCTACTTTCTGAAAGCTAACTTTGAGATTTTGATCGCCTTGTAGACTTCCATTGGGTAAATCTGTGAGTAAAAGCAACAGATGCCTGGAAACAATTGTTTGTCTAAGCCTCATGGGAAAGATGGGAGAGGAGAAGAAAGGCAGATGATAGTTCACCATATTTGCTTTTCTTCTTGGGGTTTGAAGTGACCCGTTCTTCAGCTGATTCTGAAAGAAGAAAATAGAAAAATATGTAAAAAGTTCATATATGAAACATGGTGTATTTTATAGATGGTGATTCTTTGTGTACCTCTTGGAATCAGAGGTCAATGCACATTCTGACCGTCTTCTTTATGAATGCTTAACACCATGCTGGGAGCTAAGTTACATAACAGTGCATTAGAAAATAGCCCAAACAAAAAGCCCTTCCACGCTTAACTTATAATGCATTTTTTATCAGAAAAGCCTGACAGACTGTAAGCATTAAAATTTTAGGGAGTAGGAATTATCTTTTTTTTTCTGCACATGCAAACTATGTAGAATAAGTAGGGTTTAATCGGTGATTATACCATGTACGGAGTACTGAAATTAAAATAATGTGTTGTACGACCATGTTTTTTCTGTCAGTATTTCTCTTTATTACTCCTGTTTTTAGCCTGAGGCAGAAAATATTATTTTCAAGTCCCTGGTCATTCATTTTTTAGAGTGTTTTAGGTACTATCTTTAATAGCTTAATTTACCTCTACCACAGCTATGTCAAAAATGTCACCAAAAGATTTTTAAAATAAATTATTACAACACAACCTTGTGATGTCTTTTTGTTCAGTACTTTCAATCCTGAGACATTGCTGTTTTACCAGAAGGAGGCAGTAAGAATCATAGAATCATAGAATTGTTAAGGTTGGAAAAGACCTCCCAGATCATCTAGTCCAACCATCNTGACCCAAGTGCAGGACCTCTGGCACTTGGCCTTGTTGAACCTCATACAATTGGCCTCAGCCCATCGATCCAGCCTGTCCAGATCTCTCTGCAGAGCCTTCCTGCCTTCCAGCAGATCAACACTCCCACCCAGTTTGGTGTCATCTGCAAATTTACTGAGGGTGCACTCCATTGTGATGGACTAAAATCTTAACAATCCTTCCTGAAGGAAGGGTAAAAAACAAGTAGTTATGAATTCACTGCCTTCTGCAGTCACTGAAGGCTCAAGGTTTGGATTTAGTTACTTAAACAAAGACACACAGTGCCATCTAAGATGCACTAAATTATTATAAAAAAAACATCCATTCAGAGCAGGAAGTTTCAGCACAACTACAGGAGACTTTTGCCTTCCTGGTACAGCTTTTAGAGGAGGTATCTCAAGTAACATAAGAAAGCACTGGATGCATATGTTTAGACAACCGTTGTCTCCCTAGTGCTTTCTACTTTCTACGTGGAACTACAGGGCTTCAGTACCCCTTTCAAGGTTGATGTAGATATTTATGTAACCCTGAAAATCCAGGTTCATTTCTGGATAAGTCAAAGATACCTATATATTGTGGCATGTTTCTTCCTGAACTCAAAGTTCACTGGGTGCTTTGAACATTTCAGCACCTCAGCTCCTTCCTGCTGCCATTGCATCTGTGGCATTGAATGAAAGTTCAAATTTCAGTGGATCAATGCAAAATTATTTTTCTGAGTCTAAATTTATAATTAAGCTAAAACATCATTTTCAGATCTGTTTCTATAAATGTGTGTGTCCTCTCATAGTCCTTTGTAAATGACTTTGATGGTTAATTTTTAAAAATTTGTGCTCTGTATTCATTAGCTGTTGTAATGCCTTATATCCTAGTCTGCCGCTTTGAAGATCCACTTATTTCTGAAATTTCTGTTCTTATGGAGGTAGAGAGACTGAGTCACTCTTTGTTCTTTCATTTAATAGGTTCGATTTAATTCATTCCTCTAGAAGAAATGCTTCACAAGGCTTTGATCATTCTCATGAATCTTCCTCAAATATTGTCTGCTTATGTGTACTGTGAACTCTAGAACTAGATACATTATAGCAACTCAAACCATTTTTTCTAGTGGCATTTCTTTCCAGGGAAAAGACTTACATCCTGTAATGGTATATTTACAGGTATCTTTGATCATTGGAGTCATAAATAGGACTGCAAGAGGTTATCTAGTCCTTGGATACATTTCTTGCATGAAAACAGTGAATACTATAAACCTGTCGTTTTTAAGGGATGGCTGGAAAAAACTTCCTTTAAAAGATTGCACAGCCTTCCTAAGCAACCTCTTTCTAATGCTTCACTGTCCTCATTCTTAAATAGATTTTCATGATTTCTAACTTAAATCTCCTTTTATGGAATTTTAGCTCATTGCTTTTTATTTTGTCTTCAGACTACACAAAGATAGATGAATTTTCTTCTTTAACACCTCCTCTTCCATTCTTAAAGATTTATCATATATGTTGTAGGTCAAGCTATGTATACCCATGATAATTTTTTATTCACCTCTTTTGGACTGTCTCCAGTCATTCCATATCCTTCCTCAGCTGTAGTCCTTCAAAATGCAAAAAAGGTCAGCAGATGATTTAAGAGTACCGAGTTGACTAAAAAATGTATTCTGAATGTTTTAATGCAGCACTCTTGTATATAAATCCCAGAATTACATTTGCTTATTATCACAGCAAAATGATGTTTTTAACCCCTGTTCAGAGACTGTGATCTAGTGTAACATTAAATCGTTTTCTGCAGTGCTGATGGCTATCCAGCCTAGTCTTGCATTCTTCCTTACCAAACTGTTAAGGTTGCTTTTCTTTTTGTTATCTAACAGGAAACCATCATTACTGCTACTTTGCTGGTGATCAGACTGGAGAATATTTTGTCCATCGGCAGGCTAACAGTAGTGACAGTTTCTTTTAAGTCCTTATCTGTTTATTTTGAAGCTGAAAACTATAGGTTCAAATACCTATTGTTTCTAGAGCTCCCTGGAAGCTTTTCTGATTGTATCTAATGTGAACGTATTTGATGCAATTGCATTTTGTAATTTAGCATTTAGCAATATTTTTAAGTCCAGAATCAAATTATGAAAATCCCATTCAAGTGCCATGTTAATATAAGCTCTGTGATTCTCTGTGATTTATTATCAAAGCAATCAATATCACTAGAAATTTGGAAAACCTGTATGAGAAGGCATTTTTCAGAAATCAAACTGGCATTAATTATATACCCTTCTTTAATGTTTAATCAGTATATTAAAATTATTTTGGCCTTTCCTACCAGTGAGAACAAAAAACCAAAAATGTTTCACTTCAAGCCACATTTGGAAAAACTACTTTTTATGTAGTAGCTTCAAAATGAAAATTTAAAATATCTTTTTTTTTTTCTTGGAAAGGTCAAAATNAAGGTTTTATCAGACAGTAGAAGCTAGGATCATCTCCTCCAACCGCAAAAAGGGTCCTGACAAGCAGGAGATTAAGCTAAGGCAGTAGGAGGCCTGCATGGATCAGGAAGGAGCTCCAAACTGAGCTCAGGCATAAAAAGGAGATCTACAAGAGGTGGAAGGAGGGGCAGGTGACCCAGGCAGAGTAAGGGGTTGCTGTCTGATTTTGCAGGGATAGGGATAGGAAAGAGAATGTCAGCCTGGAGTTGAATCCAGCAAGGGTTGTGAAGGGCAACAGGAAAGGATTCTGCCGGTACATAAACAGTAAAAGGAGGATTCTGCTGAACGGCACAGGGGAAACAGTGACAAAATGACACGGAAAATGCTGAGGATCTCAATGCCTTGTTTGCCTCAGTCTTTACCAGTGAAACTGTCCTTCAGGAGTCCCAGGCCCTTGAGAACAGAGAGGATGTCTAGAGCAACAAAGAATTACCCTGGACATAGGAGGACCAGGATAGGGAACAGTTAAACAAACTGGACATGTAGACAATGGGACCTGATGAGTTGCACCCACAAGTGCTGAGGGAGATGCCTGATGTAATTGTAAGGTCACTCTCAAATACCTTTATTAGTGTTAGTAGTGGTGTACTCTGGGAGTCAATACTGGGGCCAGTACTGTTCAACATCTTTTTTACTGACCTGGATGGTGGAACAGAGTGCAAACTCAGCAAGTTTGCAGATGACACAAAACTGGGAGGAGTGGCTGATATATTGGATGGTTGTGCCACCATTCAGAGGGACCTTGACAAGGTGAACTGGGCAAAGAGGGATCTTATGAAGCTTAACAAGTGGAAATGCAAAGTCCTGCACATGGGGAGGAATAACCCCAGGCACCAGTACATACTGGAAGCCAAATGGCTGGAAGGCCACTTGGCATAGAAGGACCTGGGTGTCCTGATGGACAACAAACTGACCATGAGCCAGCAGAACAACCTTGCAGGTAAGATGGCCAACACCATCCTGGCCTGCATTAGGCAGAGCACTGCCAACATGTGAAGGGAGGCGATCCTTCCCCTCCACTCAGCACTGGTAAGGCCACACCTGGAGTACTGTGTCCAGTTCTGGGCTCTCCAGTATAAGAAACACAAAGAATGCCTGGAGTGAGCCCTGTGAAGGACCACAAAGATAATTAAGGGACTGGAGCTTCTTTCATATGAGGAGAGACTAGAGAGCTGAGTTGTTCAGCCTGGAGAAGAGATGGCTCACAGGTGAATCTGATCAATGTGGATAAATACCTGATGGGAGGGAACAAAATGGGAGGGATTAAGAGTCTTCTCAGTAGTGCCCAAAGACAGGACGGGAGGCAATGGACAGAACTAAAAACACATGAAATTTATTTCCATAAAACTTTGCAGACATTGTCTAAACTAGATGGAACATAGTTGTCTGATCTCTTGTCATGTGGAGTGAACTCCTGATCTGATTTAAGTTAAGGATAATATTTTTCTCTGATGACTTAGGGCTAGAATTTTGCTTTAGGGCTTCTTCCTTTGGTACTATTACTAAAAAATGCAGGAGACACTTCAGGTGCTTTTTGAAAGCTCTTATATTTTCTAAATATTATCATTATGTTCCACTTGTTTCTATTCCCCCAAGTGTTCTTCTCCACCCCATTTCACCCCATTTCATTTTGTTTTTCAAAAAAAACAAGCTACTGGCCTGTGTAAATGACTGTTGAAGACAAAACAGATGTTGCTGGCAAGGACTTCAGAATCTTCTTGAAAACCTATGAAAGGTTTCAAATAACAAAGGTCAGAGTGAGCTGGGACACTGTTTTCTTTAGAATGGAAAGTACTATAATTACTTAAGTATGCAACTTGACTTGCTAACTCGAATGACTAAGGAATACAAGGAAGGTGTTTGCTACAAAGTGCCCCTCCTGCATGTTCAATACAGTATCTTTTCCCATTCACTGTCATTGCAGGAGGAAGTTAAGGATATTTCTCTTTCCAGGTCCTGTTATTGACCTGTGACATCTAAGCAGCTTCTAGTACAAGAGAGTTAACGAAGACCAGCCCTGCATCTCATTTTAAGTCTGTATCTTCTCCAGTGAGCTGTGGAAAAAAAGGGTATCATAACAAATAGAAAAAAAATACCATTTCATGCTTAGGAGCAGGCCCTCTTTCAACACAAGAGCAACTGTAGGGCCATGATGCTAATCAAATACACTGGCAAGTATTTGTGGAAGTATCGTAATGTATTGGTTTAGTCTAAGGCAATCCGTTTCCACTTCATTTGAGTCAGCTTTCCTTGGATTAGCTCTCCTGAATGAACTGCTCCCCAACAGTCCCGCTGCAACAGAATGTTGCAGCCTTTTTCACATCATGGGTCAGAGCACTCAACTTTCATCTTTCCATGTCAAAGGTAAATCAGGTATTTGTAACTCATCTTCAGTTTTATACTCCACATTGGGACTATGCTCTACATCATTTCTGTCTATAATCTTTCCTACTTTCATAGGGGAGGAGAAAGCAATTCCCTTCCCTCATTTCCCATAAGCAGAGTTGTATTTCCTCCTTTCCACCTACTGCTCAAATTTGGTAATCCTCATTCAGTGGATAGTCCCACAGAGGCCTGTTGCTCTTGGAGGACTAGTATGTGGTATGTACAATCACATAGAGGAATAGCCAAAATGATCAATCAAGAATAGGAATAAAAGTGCAATAAATTAAATTGTCAATCCCAAAGAAGTAAGTAGAAAATATATAAAATTAGACAGTTCAAGTAATCTGTTTTTCACAATGACAAATACCTCCCAAAGTAGGGACATTCAGCTTTTCTGGTGTTTTTAGATGTGTTTATCACGGTTCGTTTCATCCAGCAGGACCTTAAATCACTTTTACTGTGTAGTAAATCTACTTTAAATAATTTCTAAAAAACAGAAAATGTATTGTGTTGCCCTTTTCTGTCATGATAATAAATATGACCACAGTAAATTAATACTTTGAGTTTTTTATTTGTGAAATAGTATGTCAACTATGAATAGTTTCATACAACATACTTAGCACTGTAGAATCTGCACCTCTTTTGCCCAAATGACTAAGAAGTCTAGTTTGTGTTTGTTTGTATTTCTTTTCTGCATCTCTACCTGTCTCTAATGGTCAACAGATATGTTTTTTTTCCTGTAAATTTCAAATTCACTTTAGTAATATGTACTTCAAAGAATTTCAAGCTAAAGCTTTGAGGTGGCATATCCTGTTTTTCCTGAGGTTATTTACATACAAAAGGGAGAGAGGTTTGCATGTCTAAATTAAGTTTTCTTAAAATACAAACTAGAAAGAGATAACCTGAAAAAGAAACCTCAATCTGAGGCTTTAAAAAATGAGTTTACAAACAAATCTTTGCATGCCACATACTACTTTGCAGAACAAGTCCTTTCCTTCCAGCTTGCTACTGGTAAAAGTGACTTTTACCAGTTCTCTGCATTGCAACAAACTCTTGATAGACCACTTTCAAACCCTTGGATAAGTCTCTTTCCTTCTATCGCTTATGTGACTTGGCAATGATTGCTTCCTGCCTGCATTAATAGTGTCACTTTTTCTCACTTATGTTGCAAGTTGTCTATGTTTTGGATATCTGCACTCTTGGATATTTTTTGATATCTCTGTTGCCTATCTTTGAACTCCAGGTGGTGCTCCCAAATGGACATAATTACATGCGGCAAAACAAACAGGGTGCCTGCCCTCTTTTGTTTAGCAGCAACTTTTAAATATAGTA
The DNA here is from genome assembly GCA_013400535.1 of Scopus umbretta. NCBI lineage: Eukaryota > Metazoa > Chordata > Aves > Pelecaniformes > Scopidae > Scopus > Scopus umbretta. The sequence continues at coordinate 26,420 of VZTL01039482.1, forward strand.
TGTACAGTACAATGCAAATTGCAAACCAATCAATCAATCAATCAATCAACAGATTAGACATCATTATTTCTTTGGGGAGTTCTCACTTCTTTTTCTTTTGGCCACCTGGGCAGAATTTTGGAAAGTACTCATTGTGTCTAGGTTTCTTAGGCCTTCAGAATAGGAGATGAGATTTTGTTCTGCTAGGTGAGAGAAAGGCTTGGAGAGCTGCAAAGACTGGTGGATACTGCTTGCTATTTGCAAAGCCTGGTTGAAGCAGACTAGAGCAGAGGACTTGGAGGAAGGTAAAGAAGTGGGTTATGTGAATTCTCAGCTGAGATACTGATATTCTGAGGCAGAAAGGTGGTGATTATTGGGTAAATGAGCTTCAAGTCTGGGAAAGTGTCACTGTGTGATAGTACTGCTGAGATGTCACCAGACAAATGGGCTTCTTGAAAGGATGTGACACACAAGACCAGCTAAAAAATGAGACAAAACATGGAAATAACTATTTTAGGAGGCTCAGTGGTTGAGAAGTAGCATAAGAATAATGAATAAGAAGTGAGACTAAAATGGATGAGAAACTAAACAATGCATTCAGGGACGTGAGTCTATTTGTTAGGATTTCTGATGCAAGATAATATGAACAGAGAAGAAGAATATTATAGCAGGAAAAGAAGAAAATGTGAACCGAACTTTCCTCTATTCATCACCTTCAAGTAAGCGTATATTTAATTAATAAACAGGTGTAACAGTCTTCAAACATTCTCTGTATTATCTCTGTTACAACTGGCTCTCCTAATGAATAACAACCTAACCCATTACAAACTTCTCCAAATATATATAAACCCATGAAATAGCATAAAAGTGTGTGGATAATAAAGGGAATCATAAATGGATCATATAAGCAGGGGATTTCCATGTTTGCATAGTGTAGTATTTAGATTTCTTTAACACAGTATTTACTCTGACAGCTTGAAAGGTGAAAAGTATAGTATTGCATTGTCTATAATTTCCTGCAGGATAAATCTGAACATCTCTGTTGAAACTGTAACTGTAATTTGCTAAGAAAAGCATCATTCAAATCTACAATTACTGTTATTTCATAAGGTATTTCATAAGACATAAGTAAAGTCAAATAGTTTAATGAAGTCATAGTCCCCTGAGAAGCTTCAATGCCCAACAGCAGAAAATCTATTTTATAGCAGAGTTTGATAATGATTTTCTAGGCCATTGACTTGAGTAAAGAAAGACCTTACATTTTCCTTTAGTCTCACATAAGGGGTTTTGATATAAAGTGGAAGCAAATAAGGTATTCTGTAACTTGATTCCTTTTTTTTTTTTTCCTTTTTGACTCACACAGTGATTATTGAATAAAATATCAAGTAGATTCTATCTGTTTTACATAGAATGCTATACTGCATCACTGTAACATCTGTCTTCCAGTGTTTCATGAAACTTGTGGACAACATTTGGCATGTGTTGCATGAGTCCCTTTTTTTTATTTTTTTCCCCCAAGAAAAAGTGTATGGCAGGAGGCATATTTTGCACTGTTGTTCATATTGCAGCTGTGCTACTGTTTAGTGCACATGTTCCTTTGTACTAATTTGGGAGAAAATAAGGTCAGAAGAAAGTACTTGTATTGCTGCCAATTTTTGCAATGATTTTAGCTGCTGGGGAAAATTATCTCGCAGATCTGAGTTGTGTGCTTTGTGAACAAAACATATGACCTCCATGTGGAAAGACAGCAAACTGTTGATATCAGTCTTCCTTCCAGAACTTCAGAAGAGTTTGAGGAGATGTCACCTCCTCAAGCATCAAGCCTGTGAAAGAATTTGGTATTCTTTACTTTTTTTTTTGTACTGGGACAGACAAAAAGTCTTTTTCAGCCCATATTCTCTTTTTACCAGTGACCAGTTAAGTACATGAATTGACCAAACCAGAGACTGTATTCACAGCTTTCCAACCATGAGTTTGTCTATTTACCTTCTGAACTCTTTTATATCTTTTCTTTTATACCTTTGACTTCTACAAGTTTGTATGGTAATGTGGTTCTACGCTTCTGCTGCATGTTGGATGAAAATTACATTCTTCAATTATTTTTTTTTTTAATCTGTTGCCTGAAAATTCACAGATCTTTTTTAGTTCTTGCATTGTGAGAAATTGGAAAGTAGATATTCCTTTTGTGTGCCATGATTTTATTATAATTTATCTTGTCTCCCACCAGGCATCTCTTTTCCAATAGGAAAATCTCGTGTTTTTAATGCTGGATGAGTTACTATTAATTCAGTTCTCCTTGTAAAGAAGCTATTTCATTTCTTAGATCATCCCTGTCACCTATATACTTTCTATATTTCTACTGTACCTTGTCTGAGATGGGGAGATCAGGACCCCACACAGTGTCATAGGTCCTCATCATGAATTTACACCATGCCACGATACCAGTTTTGTGTTTTGATCTCTATTTTCTTTCTAGCATTCTGTTTGGCTTGCTGACCTCTCTTGAGCGACAGAATTTTTTCATAAGGCTGTCTCTGCTGCCTCTTTCCTTAGCATTAAACAGCTAGTATACATACCAGGTATGTTTAGTCATTTTTTGTTGTTTGTTTGTTTGTGTTTTTAATTCCTGTTTCAGTTTTTCTTTCATTTGGTTTCATTATGCATTTACTGACATAGACTTTCATCAGTTATGCTACTCCCCAGTCAGCTATTATCATAGACAATTCTTTTTGCTCAGTGTTTCTTTTAATAATCTGTTGTACTTCTGTTGTGTAAGCTGCACAATTGCTTTCACCCTTTGCTTCCAATCTTGTAACTGATAGTAATCAATGAGAAACCTTATTGCTTATCCATGGCATAGTTTCTTTAAAGCCACTGACACTGGGCTTGAGCAGCACCTTTTAGAAATTCAGGTTTACTGTACCGTTCTCTCATAATCATTTTTCTAATGTCTTTTTTTTTGTTCTAAACATGCTCTAGATATTCAGCTTCTGATGCATTTGAATATTTTGACACCTTAGAAAATTGTTGCTAAAAATCTTTTTTGACATGTTGTGGTGGGTTGACCTTGGCTGGATGCCAGGTGCCCACCAAAGTCACTCTATCACTCCTCTCCTCAGCTGGACAGGGGAGAGAAGATACAACAAAAAGTTCATGGGTCAAGGTAAGGGCAGGGAGAGATTACTCAGGGTCGAGGTAAGGTCAGGGAGAGATCACTCACCAATTACTGCCATGAGCAAAACAGACTTGACTTGGGGAAATCAGTTTATTTTTAATATTTTTAATAAATTTTAATTAATAAATTTTTGATTCATTACCAATCAAATCAGAGTAGGGTAATGAGAAATAAAAACCTAAAACTTAAAACACCTTGTCCCCACCCTTCCCTTTTGTTCCTGGGCTCAGCTTTACTCCCAAGTTCTCTACCTCCTCCCCCAGAGCAGTGCAGGGGGATGGGAAATGGGGGTTTTGGTCAGTTCATCACATGTTTTCTCTGCCACTCCTTCCTCCTCATGGAGAGGACTCCTCACACTTTTTCGCTGCTCCAGCACGGGGTCCTTCCCACAGGAGACAGTCCTCCATGAACTGTTCCAATGTGAGTCCTTCCCACAGGCTGCCGTTCTTCATGAGCTGCTCCAGCATGGGTCCCTTCCATGGGGTGCAGTCCTTCAGGAGTGGTCTGCTCCAGCGTGGATCCCCCATGAGGACACAAGTCCTGCCAGCAAACCTGCTCCAGCATAGGCTCCTCTCTCTCCATGTGTCCATGGGTCCTGCCAGAAGCCCGTTCCAGCACAAGCTTCCCATGGGGTCACAGCCTCCTTTGGGCATCCACCTGCTCAGTGTGGGGTCCTCCATGGGCTGAAGGTGGATACCTGCTCCACCGTTAACCTCCGTGGGCTGCAGAGGCATAGCTTGCCTCGCCATGCTCTTCCCCATGGGCTGCAGGGAAATCTCTGCTCTGGCACCTGGAGCACCTCCTCCCCCTCCTTCTTCACTCACCTTGGTGTCTGTGGAGTTTCTCTCACGTATTCTTACTCCTCTCTTCAGCTACAGTTGTGCAGGGCTTTTTTTCTGCCTTAAATACGCTATCACAGAGGTGCTGCCACCGTCGCTGATGGGCTCGGCCTTGGCCAGCAGTGGGTCCATCTTGGACCCAGCTGGCATTGGCTCTGTCGGACGTATGGGAAGCTTCTATCAGCTTCTCACTGAAGTCACCCCTGTAACGCCCCCTCTACCAAAACCTTGCCATGCAAACCCAATATACATGTCTATTGTAGCTTTCTTTTAGCTTGTCAGAGCTTATGCTATGTTATATCTCATGTAATTGTAATTTTGTGATAAAAAATTTCCAATTTATGAAGGATACCTTTTGACTTCTAATACACTTTCTTGCTTAACCAAACTGCTGAAATAAGGTTGGTATACTTATCATTTAAAGACTATATTGATATTTTGATATTTGTCAGCTTCTAAATGAATGTATTTGAACGATATCTATACCACCCACATTTTTTCTTTTAACTGTTTAAAATAATTATTTAAAATTAATTTTTATAGTTCTTTTTTAGAATTAGAATATTAATATAGTGCATATATTTAACTTAATAGATGATACTGAATTTGAGCATATTATGATCTTCAGGTGTAGCATTCTCTCTACCAGATCTTATGTGGCACTGAAGACTAATCTCTGTTCTTACTAGTTTTGACTAGAATTTACTAGTTTTGACTAGAATTTACTAGAATTGACTAGTCCCTTACTAGTCAATTCAAGGAGTCATGGACAGGCGTCATGGTTTAACCCCAGTCAGCAACCAACCACCACACAGCCACTCGCTCATCCTCCCCTCCCAGCCCCACAGTGGGATGGGGGAGAGAATCAGAAGAAAAAAAAAGTAAAACCCATGGGTTGAGATAAAGGCAGTTTAATAGGACAACAGAGGAAGAGAAAGTAATAATAATGATAAAATAATATACAAAATAAGCGATGCACATTGCAGTTCCTCACCACCCGCTGACCGATGCCCAGCCCGTCCCCAAGCAGCGATCGCTGCCCCCCCGCCAACTCCCCCAGTTTCTATATTGAGCATGACGCCATATGGTATGGAATAGCCCTGTGGCCAGTTTGGGTCAGCTGTCCTGGTTGTGCCCCCTCCCAGCTTCTTGTGCACCTGGCAGAGCATGGGAAGCTGAAAAGTCCTTGACTAGTGTAAGCACTGCTGAGCAACAACTAAAACCTCAGTGTGTTACCAGCATTGTTCTCATACTAAGTCCAAAACACAGCACTATTTGCAGGTACTAAGAAGAAAATTAACTCTATCCCAGCTGAAACCAGGACAATAGGAGACATAAATGCCACATTGCCAGTTGATGTGTTATGCAGTCTATATATGCCAACTAAACCTTTCATTAATATTGTCTCTAACTTCATAGCAAATTACAGTCATTGTTACCATCCTGGGTGTTTAGGCAGCATTATAACCCTACGTATTTTCCTTTATCTATATTGTTATGGGTTTCAGTACATTTAGTTTCTATGTTCCTTGTTGATATGGATGATTTATAGTTAACCTGATTTACTGTGTAGCTCCTTTCTTCTACTGGTCTAACTTGTCTGTTGTCTCTCTTTAAATTATACCCTGGCATCCCATTAATTATCACCTTCTAGTAAACTTCTGTGATGCATAATATGAATTAAAAATAATGTTATATGAGATCTTAACATGTCTAAATGGTAAAATAAATTCATAACATATGTGGGCTTCGGTCTGAATAAACTGACTTCTAAAATCTTTGAAAACTGGGTTTGATCACTGCAGCCCAGACCGTTTTTCATTTATTGCATGTTTTAACTGAGGAATAACTGAGACAAAGTAAAACTGTCAGACATAAAAAATAATTCCCGTGGCTGGTTAAACTGGCCAAATTTAACACATCTACTGGTGTTATTATAGAAAACGGAAGTCCCTCAAAGTGAAAATCACTCAGGAAACCATAGAAGCTGAGGCCTGCCTTAAATTATTTCTTCAGAGGGTCATATATTAAGCAGTATTTGTCCTCTGTGTCTTACAAGACCCTGTGCTATAGCTATCATCTATAACAGTAATATTTGGCCTTTACGTAGCCTCACACATCTTCAGAACATGACACAAATACAAATAATCTTCACTAAGGCCCTCTGAGGTAGATGTGTGTTTTTTTAAACAGTTTTTAATTACATGATTAGAAGATATTCTAATAATGCAAAATAGTACCTAACAATTGTATAAGCTTTTTTCTTGTGCACTTGGAGATTGTTTCAGGTATTGTTTAACACTTTAACTATTAGATGACAAAATGACGACTTTGTTTCTTTCAAAAGCAAAATGAAAAATATTCAACATGCTTTTCTAAAAAATTGGGAATATGATTTATTGAGAAGAAATTGTTTTTACAGAGTCTACCCAAGGGAAAAGGACATCTCTTCAGGTCAAATGGAATTTTTTTTTTTTAAAAAAGGCTCACTAAAATCTCTGCTGTCACTGGTATTTGTTGCTAGTATCCCAAAAAGTGTTTATACAAGAGCAACTATGATCCATAGAGTTAATTAAAAACACTAGTTACAGGAGAATATTTTGAATAATGAGAAGAAAAAAAAAAAAAGTTTAAAACTTTAATCATGTCCCTCTACCTCACCTTTTCCCAACCAACAGTAATTGGTTCTTCCAGAAATTCAGCAATTTCCTGGCCATGAAACTTTTTCTCCAGTGCTGGATGTGCAAATTTGAAGCTGGCAGTAGGGAGCTAGTTATTTGGTAAATGTTGATGAGGGAGATCAGTTCCTCTATACCTTGCAATCCCAGTGAAGGAAAGAAGCTTCTTGAGGCATTTCTTGTAGGGATCTAATTGTGTTTGGAAATTGGTCTGGATGACTACACAGGCATTTATGTAGAGATTTTTGCCCACTGGGGTCATAATTCAAGAAAAAAAGACTAGTTTTCAAAATGTATGTCTAAATATCACAGTTGCAATGAAAAGATAAGCTTTATTTAATCAGTAGAATAATATCTAGCACGATTTGTAAGAACTACTTGTGTGTGTATGGGTGCACTAAGATAGGCATATGAAGAATCTTTAGCAGTCACTGCTTTCTCCACCCGCACATACATCTATTTATTTAAGTGCTGAATCCTTCTGTCCTTCATGAAAAACTACAGCTTTTCTGAAGACTGTGATAAGCCAAGCAACTCATATTATATGATACAGAAAACATTAGCATGGCTCCCACTCAAAATTTGCCTGCAAATTCATGGACAGAGAGAAAACTATGTCTTCCTTGGGAACAACTGACCCTACTTACCTGAAAGAACCTGCTGAAAGACAGCTTCACCAGACAGAAATGAGAGAAATGAAAATTTTGTAGTTTGGTTGAAGAGAAGGAGAATATTAAATTGAACAGGGAGTGGGCACAGACAGGTCTCAGGGTTGGAGGGGAAATCTTCTGAAGGCATGGAAGGCAATTGGGTAGACAGAGTTTAATACAGCCTTCAAAGCCACTGGAAGTTCCTAGGGTAAGGACCGACTCTGCAAACTTTCAGGCAGGCCTGGAAAAATTTATTTTCAAATCTCTTGTTAGTCGGTCTCAAGTGGGAGAGTCGTGTTTTCTCCCTTTAAAAGATAACTTACTCTAATTTGTATTCTAATAAAATCTGGGCATTAAAGATTCATAGAGTTTTTGCTGTGCTTACTTTCAGAAAGAGCTGCTGGTGGCTCAGCCTATGCATTTGATCTATACATAAAAAAAAAATCCTTTAGGGTGGAAGCTACAGCTTCTCTATGTGATGTTTGTTAATCTTCCCTAGCAGTAACAGCACATTGAAACATTAGATATTTCACTGTATAAGACATCATTTCTGTCCCTGGATCAGGTAATGGAGTTTCTTGATTGCCTTAATATTCTTAGGTCAGTAAGCAGAGAAGTCTCTGAAGTAACTTACCCTGGAATAAAATCAGCAGTTTCATCATCTAGATGAAGTTATTTAAATAATGATGCTTTCACTGTGAGAAACCAGACTGAGCTGAGAAAACAATAAGAAGGATACTTTTTGTTTCTTGTCCATTAAGGCAAAGCTTTCATGCACAAGGCCATTAGTCTATTCCTACGTTTCACTCTGTTGTTATAGATTTAGTATAAGTTATATTCATTCACCCATTTAATGACCATACTTGCATTATTAGTACAGGTATAGGCATCAGCAAATTCACTTTTATCATATGCTTGCCTCTGCAGGTTTTTATAAATATTATAAAATATTGTAAGTGTTGATTTGAAATCTCTATGTACAGTCAATTTAGAACCACTCATGGATGAGATTTTTTTTTTTTCCTGGAACACATTAGTACTTTTCTGTGTATGCATACAATATTTTATTATTGCTGTAATTAGTATTAAGAAATTGGTGCCTGCAAGATGGTAGACAACATCAGAAGGAATAAGGCCTCCACAATGCTTTTCGTAGCAAAATACAGGTCTCTTGTGTCCCTTATATATGTTTTTCAAGCACTAGAAATCAGCGTGCATGTTTTAGCACAAATTATAAGTGAAATGATCCACACATCATTGGAAAATGATTGCTGTCATGCTTTGCAGTAGACATGCACTTACTGCAAATTATGCTTCATTAATAAATATGGAAGAGTACGTTTTAAAAGCAATGGCATTCCTTAAAGCTTTTAAAGGGTAAAATGTTGGTTACTAATGCACTTGCTATAATTTCTCTAAATGTTTAGAGAGGACAAACCAGCAGACTTAATACAGATTACCATTGCAAATGAGAACAATGAAGTGAAAGTATATGCATTCCAAGGGATTCGATAAAAAAAAAAATCTCCAAACATTTAATCTGGGCAATTAAACTCTGCTGTTCATATGACTTTTGTGTTTAACTAAACTAATGGTTCTAGTACAGAGAAAACTGAATCAGTCCATTCAAGGATATATAAAAATAGAAGTTTCACTACCCTTGTTGCAAATTTAGTAATGATGTTGTAAGTTTAGTGAAAAATTGCAAGAGCCCTGTTGAACATCATTGATACAAGTTAAAGGATTAACTTGTTTCACTGGATCCAAAGTTGGAATGCTATGATTTGACAAGTATAAAGAAAAATGGGTGTCCTGGTTTCAGTTG